>APFE031314197.1:367962-405490 GCA_000404065.3 Pinus taeda
TCTCATGCTTGCAAAGAAGCGATTTGGTTGAAAGGTTTGTTTGGTGAATTTGGTAGGGTGCAGGACAACATCAAGTTATTTTGTGACAGTCAAAGTGCAATACATTTGGCTAAGAATCCGGCCTATCATAGTAAATCAAAGCATATACCTATCAAGTACCATTTTGTAAGACATGTTATCACTGAAAGGGGAGTCTCTCTTGTAAAGGTGCATACAAAGGAGAACTGTGCAGACATGTTCACGAAACCAGTTTTGTTAGAGAAGCTACGCTGATGTTTGGCTTCTCTTGGCTTGCAGAAAAAATAAAATAATAATAACAGGGCATCAGGCTAATTGTTGTCAAGGTGGAGATTGTTGAGATTTTCTGTTTGGAATGAAATAGGTAAAAATCTCTGAAGGTGACAACAATAGAAATTCAGTTCCTAGATCAACTCCAGTTTGTTAGGAGGGAGTTAATGCCTCCTATATTTGATGTGAGTGAGTTAATGAGGCTGTTAGATTCTCTATGCTATATAACAGGCAATCATTTGGATGTTGGCTAAGAGTGTGTGAGAGTTTTGTGAGGATTTCTTGATGTAATCTCCTGTTTGATTAATAAATTTCTGATGCCTATGTTGTGTGGACGTAGCCCAGATTGGTTGGGTGAACCACGTTAAACTCTTGCGTTTTATGTGCTTGATTTATTCTGCTGTGTGTTTATTTGATTAAGCCGTGCATCTGGGACCAACACTTTATTTAATCTACCTTCAGCCTACAAACAAAAATCCACAACCGGCAAACAAAGTCTACTTGCTTGATTTACTTGTATACCACAAGTATGGTTGTTGTCAGTTTATTTAATGCGGTGGTTCATATTAATTTTTCCAACACTCCCCCTTAATCACAACTATTTCCATTGACAATTCCTGCCATTGACAATTCCCAAATAATCTTTGAGATAAACAAAATTTTCACGTGCTAATGACTTTATGAAAATGTCTGCAAATTGTTCGTATGACTTACAGTGTAGCAACACAATTTCACCATTGTCACTCAACTCTCTAATAAAATGATATTTGGCAAAATTCTTGTGAAAAAAAAAATATTTTGATAGTGCAATTTTAGAATTGTTGTCGCAGAAAATAGTTGTTGTGCCCTCTTGGTCGTGGCATAAATCCCTCAACATTCTTCTCATCCAAAATTCTTGACACACTGCTCTTGTTGTGGCGACATATTCAACTGTTGTTTTTGACAATGAAACTATTGGTTGCTTCTTGGAGTCCCATGAAATGACTTCCTAACCCAAATGAAAAACATATCCTAGCGTGCTCTTTCTATCATCAACACTTCTTGCCCAATCACTTTCAGTGTAACCAACCAACGTAAAATCATTTGTTGCAGTGTACAAGATACCATATTCCTTTGTTCCATTAACATACCTTAAAATCCTTTTAGCTACCTTCCAATGTGTCTCCTTGGATGTCTCCGTGAACCTTGACACCAAACTCACTGAATACATTATATCCGGCCTAGTTGTCATCAAATACATCGAGCTACCCACCATACTTTCTATAATGTTGGATTGACATTGTTGCTGCAATATTCTTTACTCAAATTCAATGCCATGATAGTTAGAGTTGGTGTAGGCTTGTTGTTATTCATATTAAACCTCTCCAAAACGTCTGCTACATACTTTGCTTGAGAATTAAAAATACCATTTTCTGTTTGCTTCACTTCTATGCCCAAAAAATAACTTAACAACCCCAAGTTAGTCATTTCAAACTCACCTTTCATGACTTTTTTGAAATTAGCAATGAGGAAATCATCTCTCCCTATAAAAATCAAATCATCTACATATAAAACAAAAATAAGAAGGTTACTGTCACTCTCTTTGATGTAGTGAGTAGGCTCACCATCAAATTTTTTGAAGCCATTGTCCATCAAGTAAGCATATATCCTTCTATACCATGCACGCGGTGCTTGCTTAAGACCATAAAGAGATTTCCTTAACCTATACACCTTGTCTTCTTGGCCTTCTATCTCATAACCAGGTGGTTGCGCAACAAATATTTTCTCTTTTAGGAGTCAATTCAAGAACACTAATTTTACATCCATTTGATACACTTTCCATTTATGTTACATGATAATTGACAACAGTGTATGCACTGTCTCCATCCTTATGACTATCACAAATGTCTCTTCATAGTCTCTTCCATGTTGTTGCTTGTATCCCTTAACAACTATCCTTGCTTTATGCTTTTCAATCTATCCTTCAACTTTTCTCTTAGTCTTATAGACCCACTTCACTTCAATGACTTCTTTTCCTTGCGAAAGGTCCACTAACTCCGATGTGTCATTTTTTCATATTGATTCTATTTCTTCATCAATTGTCACAACCCACTTCTTTGGCCGCATCTTCAAAAAGGATTGCGTGATCTACATGAAAAAACAATGCAAATAAGGAATTTAGACGAACACTACTATCAACTTCATCTTGCTCATAAATTTCACTTAAATTTCCAAATTTTTGCCTTCTTATGCTTGCAGAAGATGGGCTTGACATGTCACTTGATGGGTCTTTGCGACGTTCTTGGAGTAGTACTTTCTTGATTGTGCGACACTATCCTATTTTTTATTGATGGTGTTACTTGCTGATTGCTCTGTTGAGCTTGAATAGGGATAGAAGGAGTCACTGTTGAGGAATTAGTTGCTTCTATCAATTGTTCTTTGTATTCATGTGGTATGCATGTTTTCACATTGATTGTCTTCTCTGAACTTCCATCCAATCCTTTCTCTTCTATGAACTGCACATCTCTACTGATTGTGACCTTCTTGGTTGATGGATTGTAAAACTTGTATGCCCTAGTTTCATTTCTATATCCAAAAAATAAGAATTTCTCCCCCTTGATGTCCAACTTCTTCCTTAACTCATCTAAGACATGTGCATACACCACACATCCAAACACTCTCATGTGAGTGACATTATTCTTTCTTCCACTCCATGCCTCTTCAGGAACCATATTCTTAACACTTTTGGTTGGACACCTATTAATGATATATGTTGCGCAAGCGATAGATTTAGCCTAATAATCATTTGGAAATTGATTTTCCTTCAACACAGTTCTTTCCATTTCCATAATAGTCCTATTTTTCCTTTCTGTGACACCATTTTGCTAAGATGTATACCTTGTTGAAAATTGCTTGTGATTTCCATTCTCCTTGTGAAATCGAAGGAAGTCATTTGTGATGTATTCACTATCTTTTTCAGTCCTCAAGACTTTGATATAGTGTCCATTTTTCTTCTCAACAAGAGATTTTCATTGGCAGAGGCCCTAAAACACTTCATTTTTTTGCTTTAGGAAGTAGACCCATGTCTTCCTTGTATAATCTTCTATGAAAGTCAAAAAATAATAGTGACCCCCAATTGATGGTGTTTTCATTGGTCCACATAAGTCTGAATGGACAATATCTAAAGGTTCCTTTTCCCTTATTGACTTTCCTACTAGAAATGTCTCTCTATGTTGTTTTCCCAAGATGCATCCTTCACATAGGATGTCTTGCTTTTCTATGAGTGGCAATCCCTTCACCATGCCTTTCCTATGCAATAAATTCAAACCACCAAAGTTGAGATGAAAAAATCTCAAATGCCATAACCAATTTTAATCTTTTACCTCTACTTGAAAGTCTACTTGTGTGACAACTGCAAATGTTCTTTGATCCTCTTGTGAAATCATTGACAATTATGCTTCGGAAAATCATTCCTCCAAATATGGTTTTATCTTTAGGGGAAACACTCTATTGCTTGTCATATGAACTTTTTCAATTAGTTTTCTTCTTGGAGGCTTATCCAAAATTGTACATTCATCATTTTTGAAAAAGACATTGTAGCCCTTTTGCATGAGTTGTCCAATGCTTATGAGGTTATGCTTCAAACCAGGGACAAAATAGACATCTGAAATGTACTTCTTCTCCCCCTTCTTTGCTAGATTATTGACTCTTCATTTTCGCATGATAGAGAGATTACAATTAGTCCCTAATGTCACCTCAAATTTAACACTTTTGATCTATATTGGAAAACATTTCTATGTTCCCTTTCATGTGGTTGTTGCACCCTGAATCTAGAAACCATACATCCCTGTGTTTTTCTTGTGGTACATTACAAGCTAAAAACATGCTATCTTGGTTCTGATATTCTTTTGTGTAATTTTCACTGGGTTTGTTACTTATATCATGTTTCTTCATTCTACATTCATTTTCATAATGACCATACTTATTACAATAATGATATTGAACTTGAGATTTGTCATACCTCTGACCTTGTTCTTGATTCTGGCTTGGGCCTTGACTTGAATTTTGATTGCTTGCCCTTCTACTTGAGCTTGAAGGGTTGCCTTTTCCACCTCTGTATGGACTTCTTCCTCTTCCTCTATCATTTGATCTTCCTCTGCCTATACCATGACCAAATGAAACTTGTGTCTTGAAGGCATACTCTAATGAGGTATTTACTAATTTTCTTAGTTTATGTTCATGAGAAATTAGTGATAAATGAAGCTCATCCACTGAAAATTGTGAGAGATCCTTTGTCTCTTTTATGGCCACAATAATGGCATCAAATCTTGCTAGAAAGCTTCTCAAAATTTCCTCAAATATTCTCCTTTTATGAAGTGTCTCACTATGAGACGTGATTTGAGTAACTCGTCCAATCATATGTGTAAAAAATGAGCTACATTCTCAAACTCTTTCATATAAATTGTCTCAAAGTCTCTCCTCAGCATTTGTAGCTTTGTTGTCTTCACTTTTTCCATGCCTTGGTAGGCTGTTTGGAGGGTATCCCATGCTTGCTTGACTTTGTTGTTTCTGCAATCCTTGGGAAAGTAGTTTCATGAACTACTTGAAAGATGTAGAAGAGGGATTTTGAATCCTTGTTGTTGTCCCTCAACAAATCTTTTTTAGTTTGTGACAAGGCAGTGTATGCTACTGCATTTGGTGGTTCTTGAAAAGCACTCTCCACCAAATATCAAATATATTGGGAAGAAAAAAAAGCCTTCATTGTTATAGCCCAATAGTCATAATTTTTCCCATTAAATTGAGGTATCTGAGGATTATTCAAGCTTGTGCTTGATGTTGACATTTCTGAGTGTAAAAAATAAAATTCTCCCTGTTGGTAAATACGCTCCAAAAACAATTCTTCCTTCAAAACAATCTTTAAATCCTAGCCAAAGCACTTGTTCTTACACTAACAGGGTTTCATTCACTTAGATAATACATGAAATATTTAGGGCAAAGGAGTCTCCCTCAACACTTCAATTGCAAAGATCAAATCGCAACTAGAATGGAGCTAGAAACTCAAAAATTAACTCATAGTAGAACAGTAAAACAGAGTGGTTGCACGGTAAAGCTAGATTTGAAATCTCAACATACATATAGAAACAAACTATAATTTAGATTATATTTAAAAACACATGAAAATATATTCGCATGATAGATGGAGGCTATGCAAATCCTTCACCAAGTAAAATAAAATTCTTACTGTGATTTACGCTTCACTAGGAGTTGTGGAGTAACTCTCTATAAAACCCCATAACAAATTTGTTTTCACATGCCCACCACAATTTTCTCCACATTTTTATCCTATTCTACTATCAGAATTCCACTCTCGACTATACAAAAGAATTTTTAATACATGTATTTCAAAACATATATTTTTGACACATTAATACATGACAAAACAAAACATTTAAAACTTAGGATGGGCGATTGTACTAAAACATAATTCTTCTGAGCTTGTATGTGTTGCGAAATACAAGTAACAATTATGAAATAAATTTTCGACGATACGTTTTCACAAACCCTCCATTAAGTGGACATTCGTTCTTAATTGTTGGTTGTGTATTGCAGAATGGAGAATTTATACTCCTAAGAAATTCATTTAATCTGTCTTTCAACCTGCAACAAAAAACCACAACTTACAAACAAAGTCTACTTGCTTGATTTACTTGTGTACCCCAAGTATGGCTGCTGTAAATTTATTTAACACAGTGGTTGAGATTAATTTTTTGATGCAGGAGCATCCAGCTAGGGCAACATGACCGGGTGTTGGTCTCTACCAGGGTGGAGAGTTATATTAGCATATTGGTTATCTTTATGTTTAGTTTGTCAAAGTAGGATGTAGGACTTTGTTTTACTTTTTAATCTTAGTATTAGTTAAGGACAGTTTGGTTGGTTAGGGTCATTAATTTTTTTGTCTTTAATCAAGAGTAGGTTAATAATTGTTCTGTCATTTTAAAGGAAAAATACAAATATGTCCAATGTAAAAATCTTGATGTATATGCAGAACCGAATACATGAATAGTTATGTAACTATAAGACCTACAACTGAAAAAGTAACTACATAGTTCAAGTAACTGTAGACAAAGTACATAAATGTAACATAAAAAATCATTAACAAGGTTCAACATTTTGCATATAGTAATAAAAAGATAGAGAACAAGTTTATCCATCAATCTATAACATTTTCTTCATACTGTGTATCTATATTTCTCAATTTGTAAACAATTTAGAAATGACAAACGAAGTGTAGCCATACATTTTTACACTTGTCCTCTCTTAAGGAACAGAGTACTGGCAGGTCGAACGCATACAAGCTTTCAAGACGAGAATGGACAAACAGTGAACAAGCCCGTGGCCAGAAGAATTCAACGTAGCATAATCAACTGAACGATAAAACCAAAGCCTCAACATCGATTGGACAACCCCAAACAGAGGTAACTCATGATAGTTATGTTCAACACCATTTCTTTTCATTTCCAGCGAAACCAAAAAATACATGTTTGTTATTACATGAAAGTTCCATATTACATTGCCGAAATAAAAGGAAGAAGTAATGACCATGAGACAAAGCAGACCCTAGTCGAGGGTTGACATCATAAAGCCCTCGTGTCCAATTATAAGGACCAATGGAAATGAATTACAAAACTGGAACTGTAACAAAGGTGAGTTCAGGTCGTATAACGACACAAACAAGAGCCAAACAAACGAACGCTGAAGCGCGGCCACCAGAAACTATAAAGCTTAGTTATAATCCTATAAGTTTACAGTGACAGAGCCTACCAGAAAAGCACCGAAGGGTTTGGGAATCAAAGAGTTGAAGCCATCCATGCCCAAGGTTGAAACCTTGGCCTGCGTAGCCAGAATAAGCAACTGTCAGACAAACCTCACATAAAATAAAACAAGTAAAGATATAATTCAGGCAAGGGGAGAACAAAACCTTACCTCGGAACGTGTTTGTACAAAGAAACCGCAGGCCATAGAGCCACAGAACATGGAAGTTACCTGAGACAAAAGGAGCAGACATTGTTAGCATTTGAACCAGGAAAAGGCAGAAGTAAAGCATGGAAAGTTGAATTACTTGAGAAATCACAACAGAGCGAGCCACCGTGCCTATAACCTAAGAATGCAGAGATAATAACGAATAAATTTAGCATCAGAACCATAGTAAAGCAAACAAATAGCAGGACAGTAACAGTTGAGAACTAGACAAGACCAACCAATGGTCGATTCCGTGCTCGAGCAAATAAAATAACAAATTGTGCCAAGAAAATGAATGACCAACCTCCAGAACGCGTGATATGGCCGCACAATAGAGAACATAGTCACCAATAGCCCAGGCAGAGCCTGTAGCTCAACATTCAATTGCAGCCAGAACGAAAAAGACCATAATCAAAGAAACTCTCGCGGAGCTCACATTGTAGAATAGAAAGTCGAAATGCCCAAGGGTTTTGCCAAAATGAACTAGCAGGAAACGAGGATCGAGGCAGGACAGGTCAGCTGTCACATTTACACTCCACAATAAATGATTGCAACCACCACAGAAAAAATCTATTGATTACAAGTGTGATTAAAAACCTAATCATAAACCAAATCCGAATTAACAATCAACGCTCAAAAAAATTTGGGATAAGTCATACATTGGAGTGTGGGTTGGGTCCCATCATTTTTCCAATAATTTTTACATGTAGATGAAGTGGCGCAGCTGCTTAGCATGCTAGGAGTTGAAGTTTATGAGGACTTTAATCATGTAGCAATTTCCAAATCCATTTGGCAGAGGAAGGATGAAAAAAGGTACTTAGTACATGTTTTTTCTTTAAAACAATTAAAAATCAAATTCTAAAATGTCTGATTCTTATTTTGTATAAAACCATAGGAATTATCTAAATGATAATTTTAACTTGCCTTCAAAAATTTCTTTGAAAATTTGTCTCCGAATGATAATTTTAACTTGCCTTGAAAAGTTACGTAGGGTTGTTTTCTCTCTAGCAACAAAGCAACCCGTTCTTTCCACTTGCAGGGTTTCTTTGCTCTCCAACAACGTTACACATGGTTGTTTTCTCTCCAGCAATAGAGTAACCCGTTCTTTCCACTTGCAGGGTTTCTTTTCTCTCCAGTAATGTTACAGATGGTTGTTTTCTCTCCAGCAATAGAGAAGCCTGTTCTTTCTACTTGCAGGGTTTCTTTTGTCTCCAACAACAAAGCCGAGCTTGATTCTAGTAGCTCTCAAATTCATCATCAAATTCATTGAAAATTTTCACTACTTGAAGAATATGAGGTATGCCACTAGTTTCGATGTGCTTACCTCGCCCTTTGCAATGCAGGTCAAAGGAAGTAAATTGCAATGAGATGGTGAGCACTACAAGTAGAACATTCCACATTCATGAGACTCATTACGATCCCCATGTGTTTGCTAGGCAAAGCCCACAATTGTCACAAAGATCCACATGTCATCACAAAATGCTACATTTAAAGAATATATATATAGTGTGGCCATTACGAATTAAACATTAAATGTTATTAAATTAATGTTAGCATTACTTTAGTGGGGAACAATGTAAATTAAATACATGATTTTATAGTAATATCAATTTGGCCTCTTACCTCGGGAAGAGATTAAATAAGATGGTGAAAATGAACTTTGGTTATTTCAATAAAATGTCCTAAAATGCCATGAAACGACTTTTGTTAAAAATAGATCTTTCAAACTTTGGAATAAAACCAAAAAAGGGCAATAAAATGGGTATCGGTTTCTATGCCAGCTTAATAACAGAGGCTCAATTGATTACTATAGTCCATGCACCCCTTTGAGCAAGGACTAAAAAAGAAAATGCTCCAAATTGAACCGGTTCTATAACTTTCACTATAAACTTATGATGAATATTTCTTTTTATTCTAAAACCTTCCCTATTAACCTATGATGTGTGTTTTTTTTTTATTGGATTGGGAAATGAATATTTTTTTTTTTTATTCTAAAACGTTCACTATTAACCTATGAGGTATGTTTCTTTTCATTTCACGTGAAATCAAGTTAGTAAAAGGATCTCAACCTATGATGAATGTTTCTTTTTATTAGATTGTGAATTCATGTTTCTTTTTATTAGATTGTGAATTCAAGTTAGGAAAAGGAGAATGCCCCAAATTGAACTAGATCTAGAACTTTCACGATTAACTTACGATGAATATTTTGTTTTTTTTTATTATGAATTCAAGAGAGGAGGAGGATTATACCCGAAGTTGAACTTGATCTAAATCTTTCACAATTAACTTATAATGAATGTTTCTTTTTACTTGATTATAAATTCAAGTTAGAAAGAGGATTATGCTCGAAATGAGCCAGATCTAAGACTTTCAATCTTAACCTTTTTCTTTTTTCAAAAATAGTTTGTAAATAATTATATATAAAAAGAAGGTTAAAATTATCCCTTGTTTTATTTAAAACTATGTATATGTAAATTAGTAGCATATACATATAAAAGAAAAATTAAGGAAGTTAAAATAGATTTCTGAATTTATTAAAATAGATTTGAACTGCAAAAAATAATCAAATCACAATTATGTAACATAATTTGAGAAAGAAAAACATACACATTTCAGAAATATGATTCACCGGCCATCCCTGATTCTCGAAAAAAACGTTTACGTCAAATTCTAGGTCTCCGTCCGACTGTAAGTGGGGCATCTGTGCTCTCTCCAGAACGCGCAACTGTAATAGACTTCCAAAATCTTAGAACAATGCAACGATGAGAAAAACGAGTAACATAAACTGGGTCATTTGGATGGTCATGAGCATGCTGTTGATATTGTTGAATTTATTGTCTTTGGATGTTATTTCTCAACCAGGTATTATTGAACATTTTAAAAGAACTCTGTTTTCCTCATTCACAGATATTGGGTGATGCTTCCCTTCTTTTGCTTCCTTTAGATCATTGAATCATGCATTTGTAGTGCTCATTCAGCGTTGATATGTCTTGCTTAACGAGATTTCTTTGATAATTTAAATGAATGTGTCGTAGGGTTTCTGAGTATATATTATGGAGAAAAAAGACATAGGGGACGTGACTCAAGGAACCTACGGTTCTTACCTGCATACTCTAGACTTCTTCCCAAAGCCCCTCAACAAATATTGCTTTCAGTTTCCTGTGACTTCCAATGTTGCTTACCTCATAAGAATATGGTTTGTCATTGGTAATTATACTGGATCTGAAAAATTCGCCCATTTTTCTCTCTCTATAGAAACACCTGGTTTGTTGTTTCAAATAGTTGCAACAATAAAAACTAAAGATCCATACGGTTTTGAGTTAATTTTTGTTAGTGATGGAAGAGTGTTGTATATTTGTTTGATCAGAACCTCTGAAAATGATGATCCCTTTATCTCCGCGATCGAGATGAGGAAACTCCAAAAAGGAATGTATCCCTAGGCTAAACCAGGAACAACGTTGTGGATATTATCCAAGAATGATGTTGGTGGCAATTCGTTGCTTAGGTGAGCATTTGAGCTATATGTTTTACCTATGAGATATGCTTCAAATATGTTTGATATGTGCAGGCCAATTTTGATACATTGTATGTGACGTTGTGTGTGATATTTCTTGGGAAATAAGCAGGAATCCTCGAGACAACTTCGACCGTGTCTGGCATGTAGATGTTGATAATTCGAGTCCTGTGGGCGATGTAATATCTCAGGAGGGGATACAAGTCGACCCGAAAATATGGAATGGGGTGATAATAGCTCCAACCTCCCCATGTAGGAATATACTTAATTTTTTAAATAATGCTTCACTGTAATATTTCAAGATTTTTGAAGCTACATAATCAACATATATCAACCCGTGACGAAATTTGTCTAGTCAAAAACTGTAAAAAAAGATGCTTAAAGTGCAAAGGTACGACTCACGAGGAAATAACAACATTACGGGAAAAATAGTTGATTTAATCATGATTTATTCTCTAGTATTAATTTAAGCTTATCGCCCTTATAACTAAATGTTTCTTTATTTCCATGGTGCCATCTATAGTGCTTAATCCATGAATGTGTAAGAATTTGAAGATTAAAAAGTTGCTCTAATGTCAATTTCTAATATGCACTAGGTACCTTTTCAAATTATACATTATATCTTGTGTGCCGTTGAGGTTGCCCATTGTCAGGCTAGAATATCACAATCAATACATAATTGAACTTTTATTAATTTAGTCAAACCTCTTATATATTTTTAGCTTTACCAAAGTAAAACTTTAGAAAAAAATTTCCTATTATGCTATAGTTATTTTATTCAAATTTATCTCTGAGCTGATTTGCTAGCAACTTTCACACATTTTTGCGAAATGCCTTGAATTTCACAACTGAGAAGTACATTCGCGAAACCACTGATAGTTTAGACAGAGTTTAGAGCACAAGAAGCTTGTAGTGATCACTTTCAACTACTAGCTCATAGAATGCCAAAACTATGTGCAGATTTGAAGAATTGTAAGCTAGGAGTAGATTGTCGGGGTACACTTGCACTTTCTGGTCAATTAACCAAAGGATACAACAGGAAATACAATGTTTAATTTGTCAAAATTTGAATTGTCTTAGCCAATGAGATTAGTTTTTACAGTTCTACTTCTAATATTAATTTCTGTAGTTGATTGTCAAAAGTCTTTAATCAGATAGATTATTTAGATAGTTAAATTCTTGTTTTTCTTGATGGTTTAATGAAGTCAGGTGGCATCTTCTACATTAAGTGGAATCTATTCAAAATATATGTTATACAACTGTGAATAATTTGGAATGATGGATTATGCTATCGCGCAACCCTCAAAGTCACTACAACAACTCATGGAAGAAGATTATGTTGATAATCACAGAATAGATTGTGGAGATAAAGCAGAGGAAAAAGAAAGTGGTGAATACTTTAAATTTGGACCTCGTAGCAGGTGGATTAGATGCAGCTTCAATTGGTGCAAATGTTGTTGTTGTGTACAATATCTTTGTTGATATGCAAAGAACACTAATTGAGTGTCAAAGGTCAGCATAGAACACATTTATTTGTGTGGTTTAAATGAAACATTTGCCTTATCACGAAATCTAATCTAAGGGACATATTTTACAAAGTATGATGCTAAAATCAGTGGATATTAGGTTGACCTATTTTAGTCATAGTTATTTGTTGTCTCTGGGCATAGTCATTTATGACAATAACATTTTAGGCTTATAGAAGTTGTTAAACATAATGCTTTGGGCTGACATACTTTGTTACAGTAAAGTTGATCATTGCATAAGGGGTGAATGTTTTGTTATTGGTGAATACTTCATTCGATGAGTGGATTAAAGCCATTTCTATGTTGCACATGGAAATATGGAGAATTTTCCTTAGAGAAAAACAAATCAATTGTCTTGTTTTAACTAAGGGTTTCTAGGAATATGAAAAATTGATTTTGATAGTAAAGATTTCTAAGGAAATGGAAAAGAAGTTAAATTCCCATATCATTATTAATTCTTAGGTAAGAGAGTGAAGAATTATGCATTGTATTTCATTTTATTTACAAGAATCTATGTTCAATTACTTAAGACTTATTGTTTCAATTACTCTTGATAGGGTGATCGTTTTTCTTCTTAACATGCTAATTTTCCTACAATGAAAAACTTAAGAAGGATAATAGCTTTGGTGACGTCCCAATATTTTCATTGCATCTTCCTTGTGCATCATGTTCCAAGGGTAATAGCTTTACTGATGTCCCATCTTTACTATGCTCAAAGACTTCTTCACTAACAACAATCAATTTTTTTTTAAACCTTCCATCTTTCATAAATAATAACTTAAAAATTTCTTCTCATTCTAAAATCAATAGATATTGGATTGACCTATAGATGCAATAGTAAACTGTCGTCTCCTGGCATAGTCATTGATAACAATAAACTTCTAGGCCTGTAGAAGTTGTTAAACATAATGCTCTAGGGATACGTACGTTGTTACAATATAGTGCACCCTAGCATAAGGATGGATGCTTTGTTATAGTAAGGTTGACCCTTATGTTATTCGAGAATACTTCATTCCATGAGTGACATAAAGCCATTGTTGTCTTGCACATGAAAATATGGAATTTTTTTGTTATAAAACAATGAATCAATTCCCCTGTTTTAACTAAGGATTTCTAGGGAGTGGATGATTTGTTATAGTAAGGTTGACAAAAATCACCTTTTTTAAAACCTTCAACCTTTCATAAATAATAAATTAAAAGTTTCTTCTCATTCTGAAATCAGTAGATATTAGATTGACCTGTAGACGCAATAGTAAATTTTCATCTCTTGGCATAATCATTGATAGCAATAAACTTTTAGGCTTATAGAAGGTGCTCAACATAATTCTCTAGGGATACATACTTTGTTATATTAAAGTTCTCCCTTGCATATGGGGTGAATGCTTTGTTATAGTAAGGTTTACCCTTATGTTATTCGTGAATACTTCATTCCATCAGTGGCTTAAAGCCATTGTTGTCTTGCACATGAAAATATGGAGATTTTTCGTTATAAAAATAATGAATCAATTCTCTTGTTTTAACTAAGGATTTCTAGGGAATGGATTCTTTTTTATATTAAGGTTGACCCTTATTTTATTTGGAAATACTTCATTCCATGAGTGGCTTGAAGCCATTTTTATCTTGCACATGAAAATATGGACGTTTTTCTTTAAAAAAAAAAGAATCAATTCTCCTGTTTTATCTAAGGATTTCTAGGGATATGAAATATTGATTTTGATAGTAAAAATTTCTAAGGAGATTGGAAAGAAGTTAAATTTCCATATCAGTATTAATGCTTAGGTAAGAAAGTGAAGAATTCTCCATTGTATTTGATTTTATTCACAAGACTATGTGTTCAATTACTTAAGCCTTGTTGTTTCCATTACTCTTGATAGGGTGATGGTTTTATTCTTAACATGCTAATTTTCCTTTCATAACAAACTTGGGAAGGACAATAGATTTGGTGACCTACTACCACTAATCATTGTAAATCAATAACCTTTTACTTTACATTTATTCCAAAGATATTATACCTAAATCAATACTCTTTGTGTGAAGCATGTTGTTGACTCATAATTTTTATTATGCTATTAACATCATGACATTATCATCTTACTTTTTGACTACCCATAACTATTATCTTATATGAGGCTTATCCGTGCATTTGCAACATTATCTACTTACTTTCATGTACAATTTTCCATATTTTCATTGAAAAAACATGTGCTATAAAGTATTGCATGTATAAAATTCAATATATCAATTTATCTGTGATATCATGCTTCTTTTCCTACAAAAAAAACATCTACCTTTACGATTATTAAGTTATGCATTTTTCTATTGTCAGTGTGACTTTCTATTTAGTTGATTCAATATGTTTGTATTTAGTGTCACAACTTACAATTGAGACAAATTCCATGTTCTACTAAGTTTGATTGGCTAAATTATGTAGATGTATATCAACATTTCGTATTCCAAATAATAAATTATGGCCACTTATATGTCTAATATTTATATTGCAAAATATAATATGTTGATATGTGTATTGTCTCAATAATGTATGTGTTAGATTTGATATGTGAATCTAGATACACATTTGAGGGCTCCTATGCTAAGGAATTTATAAATGCATTGTAAATAAGTTAAGCTAAACTAATTATAAGTGCATTATTTAGAAGTAATGTCATTAATTTTGTTATATGGTAAATTGTAAAGGCACAATTTACATAAAGAAAATCTAAAATCATATATGTAGCAAAAATAGTACATATTTTATTCCAAAAATTAACATGTAGTACGTTTTACTAATCAAAACACAATCAATGTTTCTTTCATGCTTTGTGTTGTATAGAGATGTTAATTATTTGTAGCTAGTACATACCTTCTATGTGAAGTTAATATGTTCACAAATAATTATCAATGTCACATGTCATTTTTTTTGCAGTGACACTTTTAAAATACAAAAATGCAAAATAGGAGCTAGTCAATTGCAAGGTTGTGTCCCTTTTTTTACTATTCCAAATCAAATAGAAAATATCAAAATGCAGTTTGTCTTGTATGCTAGTAAAAATTCAAAGACATATATTTGATAAAACAAAAAAGGTGTTGAACACTCTCTTATCTTTTAGAAAAACCAATCTAACATACATAACACTTAGTAAAAAAATCATAATACGAATCTAAAAAATAATTACATATAAAAATGGTTGAAATCTTGGACATTAAAAAGTACCATTCAACAAAAGAATGTCACATAGATGCTAATATTGATGACATCTTAACCAAGTATGGTCTCTTCAGACTATAAACATTTGCATATACTCCCGGAGATTGTTTGTTCAATGTATTTGAAGTGCTTTTGCACTTCCATTACTCATCCATTGAACTACAAAATGGAATAATATACCATTTTCTGGTCTGTATACATCAGAATGACATAGAGGCAAAAGAATCATACCAATTTGAACTAGATCCTGATATGTTATATTAGCTTCATGGGATTCATGATGTTGCTACATACCTTCATAAAATACAATTTTTCAAATACTATTTTTCAATCTGAAAGAGGACAATGGGGAGACAAATTTTGCATAAGATGGCTATCAAAGTGGTTGAACATAGCAATTGGAGTTTGGTCACTAATAATGAAAACAAGGTATTTGTTCTCAAATCATGATCTAGATAAAATTCCATTAAATATTTTGTTTCATGATATAGACCCTGTTAATGGACATTTTGAGCCTCTGTTACACAAAATATTTCCTAGATGTGACTTTGTCTCCAATTATTACTTGTCAACTCTTTGAAAATATCTTGAAAATCATTAGGAATCATTGCTTCTTGTACTGAGGTTTCATTAGCTGTTTCTGTGTGTAAGCAGGTAAATTTCCTTAAGTTTAATATGACATTCATGAGCAAAATAGCTTCAAAACAAGTACTGAACAATATACATTCAAAGTACAAAAAACTATCAAAGAGACACTTTAACGCGGTGTTTTGATGAAGGAGTTCACCCCTCGTGGGCTACATCTCCTTGTTCCATCTCCCATGGCTTAGGCCTCTGTATTAGCTCAATTATGGAAAAATTTGTTTTACAAAGCTCTATGGCTCCTGCTACCTACACCAATGTGTTTAGAATGTCCAAATTAGCCAAGAACACCTCTTCCTGAGCTTAATTTGGTCGAAAATTGCTCTCTCTATGACTCAGATAGTCTTTTCCTAGAAAAATTCCTCTAATTCTGGAACAACTCCAGTTAGAGCCGCTAAATGTGGAGGCGGGCCCAAAATTAGTAGCACCGCCAAAACTTCTGCCATTTTAAACTAGCAGTTAATTAAATTCATCTAGATTAATTAACTATAGATCCACAATTAACGTTAATCTCACGGTTTTATTAACCAAAAACCTGACGGTCTTGGTGTAGTGGTCACATGCCAGATTAAACGTTAACGGTTTTTGAACTTGTCCGCTGGGGATAACAATAACCGTAACTACTGGTGGTAGAGTGAGGTCACATGTGGTGGTTACCTCGCAGTTTTGGAGCCTGCAGCACTGACCGTTTGTTGTAACATCCATTGCGTTCACATGGGTGAGCACTAACCATCGCAGAGTTGTTTGGGGCACTGCTACATAGCCGCCTACCCAACCATTTGTGGTAACACTCTTTGCATTCACATGGGGAGGGTTGGCCCTCCCCGAACCACCAATTCAAACCATATCAAACTTTAAAGGCAAACAGTGAGCTAATAGGGTAAGCATCACCCGGTAGTGGAGGCGATTAAGGTTTGTGGAATGTATAGCGGAGGTCATGGGTTCAACCTGACCTCCACCAAAATTTTGCGCCACTGTTGAGACTATCTAAGCTATTGGGAGGTGCCACATGGTAGCCTCCGGGCTTGCCACATGGCATTCTTTCATTGGCCCAAAAACAAACCAATCACACTGTGCCACATCACCACCTATGTAACCCAATAACAAGCTGACACTTGGCAAAATATAAGTCGATGTTGACCACCTTTGACCCTGTCTAGTCACTTACCACGTCAGCAGTACAAACTGTTGACTGTGCAATGACTGGGCATTTTTTTTGAAAATTTTTCCTGTTTAGTAAAGTGATTAGAACATAATAAATTTATCATACGAGCTCGGTTTTTGGAAAAACGAGTTGCATTAGGATAATTTTTCTGAAATAGATGCGGTCATTCAAGTTTCAAGCCATTTTGAGAAATTTTATTTTTGAGCTAAATACTGAGTGCCTGATCATTCCTCCCCATTGGAAGCCTTTTGGATCCCAAAAGATACTATCAATTGTTCAGTAGGTGAGGGTACAACTCCCTCACCTTCTTGATCTGTAACCATTTGGCTTGAGAGGGCTTTTGTCTCTTGAGTCCCACTCTAAGTTATTTGACATACCCTCTCTTCGAAGTCCTGATTCTTCTGTCAAGTATGAGATCTTGCTGAAACTCATCTAGATATTCTGGAAAAAAATCATCTATTGATGGGAGCTAAACGTGATCTCCTTGATCATCAATCAAAGGAGGCTCAAACAATCTCAAATTCTCAACATTAACAACAGAGTATATTTGCATATAAGGAGACAAATCAAGCTTAAAAGAATTATTACCAATCTTTTCTAGAATTTTAAAAGGACGATTACATATCGGTTTAAGCTTTTTACCTTCCCCTTGAAGTCTCTCTTTGCTAATATATAACCAAAATTCGTCGCCAACTTGAAATTTATGATCAATTTGGTGTTTTTCATGCCTTGCCTTGTAGCTGCTCTGACTTTTCTCAAGTTGTTCCTATACTGTATGATGTATCAACTAAATTTTCTCTATGAACTTCCTTGCCTTATCGATGTCACTAACCTTCAATGGCGACATATTTCTCAAAGATGAAGTCCAATGGAAATCTTGGAAAGTACCCATTACATACCTAAAATGGAGATGCATTTTTGGAAGAATGCTTTGCCCTGCTATATGCATGTTGTATGTAATGCAACTGTTCATCCACAACATGGGATGTTTTCTGCAATATCCTCTAATAAGATGAATGACTGTTCTGTTGACCACCTTGGTTTGTCCATCTGTTTGTGGATGAAGGGCTGTACTCTTCTTCAAATTTGTGTCCATCATGTCCCACAAATTTGACCAAAAATTCCCAACAAATCGAGAATCTTGATCACTTACAATAGAAGTAGGAAGACCAAAATGAACCCAAATGTTCTGGAAGAAAAGATGAGCTGTTTGTTCGACTGTATATTTTTACATGGTGTTAGTATGCACATATTGCTAAACCTGTGTACAACTACATACAAGTAATCATGACCTTTCCTTGACAATGGAAGACCTCCTAAAAAATCCATTGAGATACTCTCCCATGGAAGTGAAGGTACCAGAAGTGGAGTGTATAAACCATGTTTCCTATTGCTAGGCTTACTTGTAGCACATAAAGAACATCCTCTTATGAAACGAGAAACGTTATCCAACATGCGTGGCCAATAAGAATACCTTTGAATATTCACTATTGTCTTTCCTACACCAAAGTGTCCAGTAATCAATGAAGTGTGCGCCTCCCTTATGGTACTGCTTCTTTCTCCCTATGGAATACACAACTTGCCCAATTGATACAACAAACGGTTATGCACATGATAATCCAACTCTTCAATTTGGTTTCCTTGACTCAAGCTTGCATATACTTCTTGAAAGTCACTATCATTTTCATATTGTTCTATGTAACGTTCACGCAAAATAGAATTATGCTTGAGTATAACATATGAATTTACAATAGGCCTTGAAAGAATATCAACTACCTTATTGTAACTTCCATTTTTATACCTGATAACCAAATGAAATTGTTGTAGAAAACCTATCCATATGAAATGTCGAGAGTGCTACAACTTTGACTGTAGCTGTAATTATTGCAATGGTTGATGGTTCATATGGATGATGGTCTCCTTCCCCATCAAACAATGCTTCCATTTCTTAACACTTTATACCAATGCATAAATTTCTTTGTCATAGGTGGGATAGTTAGTTAGAACTCCATTAAAAATTTCAGAATGAAATGAAATGGGCTTACCATGTTGCAATAGAACTGCTCCCATGGCATAATCTCTTGCATCTATTTGAATCTCGAATGGCTGTCTAAGATCTGGAAGAGCCAATACTGGTGCTGAACTTATCTTTTTCTTCAAAGCATCAAATGATTTCTGCTGTACATCTCCCCAATGGAAGACTTTCTTGACACTTGTCAATGCATGTAATAGAGCTGGAATGGAAGAAAAAATAGCAATAAACTTTCTCCAATATTGTGCTGCCCCTAAGAAGCTTCTTACCTCTGTAATTGTATTGGGCTTGGCCAATTTAGAATGACCTGAACTTTAAAGGGGTTTACCTTCAACTCACCTCCTCCAAAAATGTGTCCGAAATACACTAAAGAAGTCTTGCCAAATTCACACTTCAATATCTTTAAAAACAACTGTTCTTTTCTCAAGACATCTAGTACTTTGTTTACATGCATGAAATGCTCATCTCTTGAATTGCTGAATATGAGAATATCCTCTAAGTAGAAAATGAAAAATTCATCTAGAAATGGTCTCAATATATCATTCATTACCCTCATGAAAGTAGCTAGAGAATTTGTAAGATTGAAAGGCATAACAAGCCACTCAAACAATCCTTGTTTAGTTTTAAATGTGATTTTCCAAATGTCTTCTTCAGCTATCCTAACTTGATGATAACCACTTCGTAAGTCTAACTTAGTGAAATAATTTGCATACCTAAACTGATCAAGAAAATCATCAGTTCTTGGGAGTGGATAACGATTCTTTACCATGATTTTGTTCAGTGCAATGAAATCCACACACATGCGCCAAGTTCCATCCTTCTTTGGCACGAAGACAATGGGTGGGCCTCATGGTGAAGTAGATGGGTGTATGATACATTTGTTCAGTAATTCTTGAATTTGCCTTTTTATTTCCATGCTATCCATAATCAACATGTGATACATGCCTATGTTTGGAAGTAGAACATCCTATTGCAACTGAATCTCATGCTGAATTCTCCTCTTGGGAGGTAACCCCGTTGGTTCCTGAAACATCTCGCCATGATTTCCTACCACATCAAACAAATCATATTTCAATTTATCATCACAACCTTCAAAATATTCATAATCAATATCATTCTTTTACTTGATCATGAGAAGCGCAAAATTTTTACTTGCATTTACTAGTCTCTTGATCTGCCCTGCATTAACCAAAGAAATGTTCAACTTTTTGTGATGGGCTCTCACAATGTACTCCACCCCATTCTTGAGTAATATGTATTTGTTGTCATGGCAATAAAATACTTCTTTCCTATCAAACCAATAAGGAATGCCCAAAATGATTCATGAGATGTCAAGTGGAACTACATCTAACTCGACTTCATCAATGAACTTTTCCATAATGGCGAACTTGAATAAACACTTCCTTGTAACCTGTAAGTTTGCATTTCTAACTATCCAACCCAATGGATATGGCTTATGATGAGGTACAATTTCAAGGTTTAGTTTTTTTACCAAGTCTTCTGAAATCAAGTTTGATTGTGACCCACTATCAAATAATGCATCAATCTTTGTATGATTTGAAATCGCTCTTACATGAAACAACTCTATTCTTGACTCTTCATTTGGAGTGTTGTTTTGACTATGTGAGGAACTAGTGCTTGCAAGATTTTCTTTTCCTTTTGTAACCATGGTTTAAATCTTATTCTCATCACTAGATTCCGAACCAAGGTCATGTTGTGTGGTAGTGGTCATCTTTTGTTTTCCCTTATTGTTTTGTTTCTTAGGCCTTAATTCGAGATACAATTTCCAGTAGTGGGCTTCATCATGCCTAACTTTGAAAAAATGTTGGCGTATGGTTTTCTCCCCTTCTTTATTCACACTTGCATTTTTCTTTCCCCTCCATTTTCCACCCTTCTCTTTCTCCTTGCTCTTGAATGGCTTCCTCTTACTACCCTCTTCCTGAATGTTCTTTCCTCTAGATTCAAGGTGCGTGGCTTGCACACATACCTCATCTAAGTTATTTGGATTGAACATGAGAATAGTATGTTTTAGATAGTAATGAAAACCCCCAATATATTTCAATAGTGTATCTTGGGAAATAAAATTTACTCCTAATAACAAAGCCCTTTTCCTAAACTCCTGTGTATAATCTTGGACTGTTTGGCCTTTGAATTGCCTAAAATTCTCCCAACTCATAATGGCTTTTTGCATATAGGCTAAAGGATAAAATTATCTTTTAATTGTAGAAAAAAATTCAACCCAAGTAATGGATATCTTACCATGGATTCACATTTCCTCTTGAGTCTTTTCTTCCCACCAAACTAGTGCAGCTCCTTCTAGCCTCAGTGAAGCCAACTGGATCTTTATGTCATATTCTTGAAGGTTCTGAATTTTGTAGTATACCTCCAACTTCCGATCCAATTGTCCAACTTTTTTGCATTCACCTCTCCATTGTACATGGGAAGTTCAAATTTTATGTCCAATTTAAGTAAGGGAGTCTTTCCTTTTAGGGTTTTTCAATGAGCCTAGGTAGTTTCAGTGGTGGTAGTGCAAGATGATGCTGTGTGAGATGATGAATATGATGAGGAAGATGATGAGGATGGTGGAGATGGAGGTGGATATACACCATTCCCTTTTGAATCCTCCTTCTAATCTTTTTTATCCTTTGAGCTTCCTTCTCCATGTGGAGTTTTAAAACTCTCTCCAACCATTCTAGTGTTCCTCTCTTCATAGAGGACTTTAACCTTCCCAGTTAAAGTGAATAAATCTTTCTTGAATTCTTCCTCTTCTGAAGAAGGACCTTTAGGCTCTCTTTCTCCAGACATAATGGCTATGGATTCAGGCTCAAAAACTAGTACTGCTTGTACCTCTTCAATCTCAGTTGAAGGCAAAAATTGAGGAGTTTCAAGTGAAATTGGAATTGGAAATTTGGGTGGTGGAGATTGTGGCCTTGTGGCTCTCCTTCTTTTGGGCATTACCTTAGGAGTTGCAACCAATAACTTCCCTTCTCCTTCCTACAACTTTAACCTTGTAAGCATCACAATTTTGCAACCATTAAAACCCTAATTTCACAAACTCAAGGAACCAAGCAATTCAACCTTTCCTCTAATACCAACTTGATCTGTTTTTGATTTTTAGTTTTTGCTATGCTAATATCAATTGCAGATTTCTAAACATAGGCTTGTTTATTGCTTCTTTTATTGAGGCTTCATTAGCTGTTTGTGTATGTAAATAGGTAAATTTCCTTAAGTTTAATATGACATTCATGAGAAAAATAGCTTCAAAATAGGTATTGAACGAAAAACATTCAAAATACAGTAAACCATCAAAGAGACACTTTAACACAGTGTTTTTATGAAGGATTTCACCCTTCCTGGGCTACATCTTCTTGGTTCAGCTTCCATGGCTTGGGCCTCTATATTAGGTCAATTATGGAAAAATGTTGTTTTACAAAGCTCTATGGCTCTTGATACCTACACAAATGTGTTTATAATTTCCAAATTAGCCAAGAACGTGTCTTCCTGAGCTCAATTTGGTCAAAAATTTCTCTCTCTATGACTCAGATACTCTTTTCCTAGAAAAAAGCCTCTAATTTTGGGATAACCCAGTTAGAGCCGCTAAATGTGGAGGTGGGCTTGAAATTGGTGGCACTGCAAAAAATTATGTTGTTTTAAACTATCATTTAATTAAATTAATCTGGATTAATTAACTATAAATCTGCGATTAGCATTAATCCCACTGTTTTATTAACTAAAAACCCGATAGTCTCGGTGTGGTGGTCACATGCTAGATTAAACATTAATGGTTTTTGAATTTTTCCGTTAGGGATAATACTAACCGTAACTGCCCGTGGTAGACCAGGGTCACATGTGGTTGTTACCTCACAGTTTTGGAGCTTGCCACACTCACCATTTGGTGTATCATCCATTGCATTCACATGGGTGAGCACTAACCGTCGCGGAGTTGTTTGGGGTGCCATTACATAGCTGCCTACCCAACCATTTGCGGTAACACTCTTTGTGTTCACATGGGGAGGGATGGCCTGCAGGCTAGCCCTCCCCTCATCACCTATGGCCCTCCCCTAAGCACCCATTCCAGTCATATCAAACTTTAAATACAAACGGTGAGCTAATAGGGTAAGCATCACCTGATAATGGAGGGGGTTAAGGTTTGTGGAATGTATATCGAAGGTTGCGAGTTTGACCCGACCTCCACCCAAAATTTTTCTCCATTGTCGAGACTATCTAGGCCATTGGGAGGTGCCACGTGGTGACCTCCGAGCCTGCCACGTGGCATTCTTTCATTGGCCCAAAAAACAAACCAATCAAATTGTGTCACATCACCACCTGTGTAACCCAATAACAAGCTGACACTTGGCGAAATGTAATTCGATGTTGACCACCTTTGACCCTGCCCAGTCACTTTCCACATCAACAGTACATACTACTGACTGTGTAATGACTGGGCATCTTTTTGCAAATCTCGCCTATTTAGTAAAGCAATCAGAACACAATAACGTTATCATACGTACTCATTTTTCAGTGAAACGAGTCGCGTTAGGATTGTTTTTCCAAGATAGATGTGATTGTTCAGGTTTTGAACCATTCTGAGAACTTTTATTTTTGAACTAAATACTGAGCATTTGCTCACTTAGATTCATCAATATACGAGATTTTCTACCAATCAAATCCCACACTTTTTATTATCACAATGTATCCCTATCATATCCAAAACATACTCAAACAACTCTCCAAAGAACTTCCTCAACCAAACAACCCCATAACTAGTCATGCTAGCAATAATGTACTCAACCTCGGTCGTGCTTAAAGTTACAGACTTCTAATTTCCCACTCATATGAAATATCATGGAAGATATCATACTAAAGAAACACCCAAATGTACTGATCTTATACATGAAAAATCCCAAACAACATTAGTGCCTCCATGTAGTGATATATCATAGAAAGAATATCTTAGATTAAAAACTGATCCTCCCATGCAAATATCTCAAAATATGCTTGGCGGCAACCCAATGTGTATGAAGTGAATCAATCAAAATTGACTCAGGTTGTTTAAAACATATATCCAGATGGGTGTTCACACAAAAAATCAATGCTTCAATCAATTGCTGGTTTCCAATTTAGGTTCAATAATATATTTTCATAACTTCAATTCCATCAAAGTTTTCAAGGATTTCGATTTTCATTTTCCAAATAATTCATCTTGCCAAGATTCTTCATATTGAACTTCGAAGGCCAACTCCCTCTTACTTTGATCATCGGAGGTTTTTTACTTGCCAAGAATAGATCTCCATCATATAAAACCAATATAAAAGGCATACCTTAGACCACTTGATGTAGATATTCAGATCGACACATCTTCCAGGCTTCACCAGGTAACTATCAATGCAGATACCAGGAATCTTGCTTCAAACCATACAATGCTATCTACGAATATTATAATTCTTAAACCAATATACTCATCCTCACACAAATCAATACTGTGCAAATCAACTAAGTCTATTTATCAAGCCTTAAATGCCAAACTAGAAAAAATATCAATGGCATGAAAGTTTATGCCAATATCACTATCCAACTTTTGAATCTAGGTGCTAGGTAGATCTCACAATCAAATACCAAGTTACAAGCTTATTTATTGTTATGTCAAGAACTGTCATTTACCAAGCAATATCCAGGCAAAATTTCAAGCCATTTTCATGATCATAATATGAATCATATTATAAATGCATACTCCAAGGATAAGTCATATAAGTTTCTACCATGCATAAAATTATTGCATATTGAATCACAATTGTTTAATTAATGTGACAAATGCAGTTGATGCCAATACAGAATCATTGAGAGTCGCTATGCCCATATTGTCATGTTACATCAAGGTAAATCACCATTATCAAGTACCAAATCAAATCAAAACTCTAATTTGTTATCACCACTAATTCAATCAATCCATAAGACAAAACATATCTATGAACTATCATACATCATGTCAAAGTTCGAAGACATCATCAACTATCCAAGCCAATATCGCTCATATATACTAATTCAAGCTAATACTGTTATATACTAACTCAAATGATCAAGTCAAGGAAAACCACATATTGATATGCATATTTCGGTCTCCTACAAACACAAGATTAGCCAAGACATTCACATTCTTTATAATAAGTAAAACATTATGTAAAAATTCCCTGCATATATAACATGTTTGTAGGGTTGTCATACACTTGGTGAGTTCTTGGTCTCATGCATAAGGATTTAGATTTTATAACCTATAGGCTCAAATGCACCCATAGGCCTTCTTCCATGTAGTTGGGAGGCTTATAACCACACCCTTAGGCCTTTCTCCCGACAGTTGGGGCTTGGACTAGAAGAAACCTTTTTTGCTCAGATTATAACTTGCCAAAACTTCTTTAACAACATCAGATGGTTATTCATGACCAAACTTATTCCTTTAACAATCAAGCGTCTTCTTTTCAAATAATAATAGGTGTTAAAATCTCATGAAGTGTTTCTCCCTTTGAATGAGAAGCCTCTTCAATCATCACTATCAACCTATCTATCATAATATTGTCATGCTACAACAAAAATGTTAGGTCACAAATTATATCAGGTTCTCAATTATATATCATAACAAGTCATCATCATGTAATCAAACAATCATCAAGTGTTAGTTTCATATAAGTGTATCTTCATACTTCAAGGATCATAATCACAAGATCAAATCAAGGCATCCAATTCTACCACATGTCAGATTACCAAAATCAACAAGAGAATCAATCTTATTGTCACACTTCCATCATGCTTATCTCAAGCATTAATAACAACACCAAGTTACCATATATCAAAAACAATGTGCTAGACTTCTATATAAGATCAAGAAGTCCATCATGTCTAAAAAGTAAGATGCTTGCCAAATATCAAGAGCACCAATATATTTCACATATAAATCAAACTTACTTTCATAATCATATATGAGTTATTCATGAAGGTGATATTCCCATCATACCTTAGGGCTTATCTTTCCATCCAATATTGCAACTGAAACAATATATTATACATACCTTATAACATTAAGATACCTTTTCACTTTAAATCACTTGTCATGGACAACTGTAGCTCCTCATTTCTTGCACTATCTATCTTTTCCTAGACCTCAGATGATCCTCAAGAAGGATCCACTTATCACATTTCATCAAAAGGTTAGAAGTATCCAAGTAATAAAATATACATGCAGGAAGTATAATCAATGATCAAATCAATAAACCTAAACAAATGTAAAGACATAAAGAAGTAGAATAAATTGAACAAGTACTTATCTTCAATGAGAGGCGATCATCTCCCTCTTGAACTAGCTTTCAAGAGGCATGATTTTCTATTGTCCATATAACATTGTTTCCTTCACTATATTTCAACTAACTTCATCAACAACCAGGCCTAAATGAGACTGTCCCATCTAGTGCTACAACAAACCTTTCACAAGTGCTAGAACATATTCACATTGATCATTCTAGGCTTTCTAGATTGCATATCTCAAATCTTTGTCATAATCCATGGTTTCTTCCAAACCCTAATCTCATAATATCCATCAAACCCTAATAACAAAATTGCCTAGGGTTTCCTTCAGACCCTAGTATTATTTTAGGTCTTGTCCACCTTCTCTTGATTCCATCAATGGTGTCTTCATAGGGGTGATCTTCAATGACCTTTCCTCATTCCAGTTCTAAAATCATGTTAATTTCTCTTAGGGATATATTATTGTTTTCTTTAGATAATTGCATTTCATCATTTAGATATTGAATTCACCCCACAACATCATATCATTATTTAATTTTACATTATTATTCAACAACATATGCAGCTAAATAGAAAGACCAATATTATTATCAATGTAGTGGAATATAAAGAAAAAAATAGAAGAAAAACATTCACACATAAAGACACCAAGATTGGTTGGAGACCAGGGAAAAACCACTACGTTGAAAACCCTTTCAAATTCTTCTTCTTATTAGATTGTCTTCAAATGTTCAATAGAGAGAGTACATCATCAAGAGTTAAAGTCAAATTTTGACTAGTTAATATTCAATATCCAAGTATGGAAACAGTAAACAACAACAATGTGATCCCTAACCAATCAAAGTCAATGGTCAAAACAACCTTCCAAGAGATTAAACAATGAATGCAATCACACTGCAAATTCCTGCAATCATATGCGAATTCATGTAACCACACACGAAAAAATTCCTACAATTATACATGAAATCATGTAACCACACGTGAATTCCTGTAATATAAAATTCTTGCAATCATATGCGAATTCTTGTAACCACATGCAAATTCCTGTAATAACAAATTACTGTAATCATATGTGAATTCCTGTAACTAAACGTGTATTCCTGTAACAGTAAATTCCTGCAATCATACACAAATTCCTGTAACCACATGTGAAAAAATTCCCGCAATCATATGTGAATTCCTGTAATCACATCTAAATTCATGTAATAATGCGCAAACTCTTGTAATAACACGTGAATTCCTATAATTTTGAATTCCTCCAATTTGTATGAACCAATGAAGAGAATATGTATGTGATGAGTGTGTCCAAATGAGGTTAAGTTTACTTGTATTTATAGGCTTCCAAGAGTGTCCAATTTGCTTTAGGGTCAACCTGATCAATTGTGCATATGTGGGTTTTTCTTCAAAAGTACATTTTCCCTTGTCCAAATTGAGCGCTTCAATAGTCAAAATTGGTCCTCTCAAAAATAGGTATCTCATACCATGATTGGAATTTGTCACCGAGCTACCAAATTAACATAAACATAGTTTAGATTTGGGTACAATGTTCGTTAGAGGACTATATAAAACATTGATTCGGAACTCAAAAAGGAGATTGTTCTTTACCCTTTTTCATTTTACAGGGCATCTCGAGAAGCATGAACTACAAGATCTTTGAACAAAAATCAGTTAATGTTAGGAGCACCATGATTAAGATAGTGGAATATTATTCAGAGATTGGACCTAGGAAGAAGATACAAAATAAGAGAAAGGTCAGTAGAAGGGACATATGGAGGAACTTCCCTATCAGTTCCTTTGATGATGCATGTACACAAAGGAAATGCAAATGTGGTTCCTACATTATTATAGGGTCAGGTAGATACTATCATTTTTAGTGGGAGGGTGAGATTGGTTCCAACAACCATGCATAAAGCATTGCTTTACGGGGTGTACTTATCTGTGCCAAATAGTTGGGTCTTGATGGCCTACATGTGCATGGAGATTCAAAAGGACTCATTGATTGGGTCAATGGACACTCATAATTTTAGCCTCCACTACTCACAAATTAGATGCACCACATTCATACTTTGGAGAAGTCCTTCCAACAAATATCTTTCAAGCACATCTATAGGGAGCATACTAGATCACATACATTATATAAAAGAGAGGAGTTGCAAAGGATCCAGGTGTGATCTATTTTCCTTATTTTGTCTAAGGTTATTTGTCTAATGTAGGAAGCATTAATATCATATAGGATCTCATTGTAGATTCTTATTGTTTCTATTCTGGTGTTTGATAATTTTTTGGAACAACTCTTT
Source organism: Pinus taeda (assembly GCA_000404065.3). Lineage (NCBI taxonomy): Eukaryota > Viridiplantae > Streptophyta > Pinopsida > Pinales > Pinaceae > Pinus > Pinus taeda. The sequence goes on from APFE031314197.1 coordinate 396,924, forward strand.
GTGATGATAAATTTCATACTGAACAATTTCCAAATATGATGGTTTGGTTTATGTATTATCCTGTAAAGAAACACATTCACACCAATATAGAAATTAGGAAAATCTAGATGTTTTTTTTTTTTTTTTTTTTAACACAGGAAAGATCTATATCGCATGTATTCTCTTTTTTGAAATAAAAAGAAAGTATTTTTTTCTACTAAAAAATAATGTGTCTAGCTACTAAGACTTCCTTACATATTTCATTAGAGTTTTGGTCCTCCTATGGATGTCATCATTCTGAGTTCTCCCTTTTCATACACCCACCCATAATTGTTTTTTTTTTTCTCGAATGAAACTAAATTTTCAGTGATTTTAAATGAAGCCCATTGAGGAGAAAATACATAAGCTTTCGTGAACCAAATTGGAGGCTATAAACTCGAAACTTCAATAGCCTACAATTTTGCAATCGTTTTGTGTTATATTCATCCATTTTATATCTAGAACCTTCAGAATTTTGAGACTCCCCGATAAACAACCACTCATAATAATGGATAAAACGTATGTAGGAAAATATGTTCCTTATAGTTCCATTAGTAGGTTATAACACTTACCAGCCTTATGGGGAAAAATTCCAATGTTTTAGGGGCACAAGCATCTATTTCCATGAATAAAATGTTCCCATGAATTTATCCACGTCTACCATTGAGTGCATGATCTGAATTGGATCATTATATTATTTTTCATCCATCTCGATGCATTTGGAGTGGAAAAAGTGGAGGAATGAGCTCACTGGACTATTTTTACCGGCGGGACCTAGTTTGGCAAAACGAGGTCCGAAATATTTTGGGATCATTTCAAGGCATGAAACAACGTTTTTTGGGGTAAAAATTTTCCTCGTAAGAATTGCAAATTTTCATGTTATTCTACACACAAAGAGCTTTCCAATGGCACAAGAATCACATCAATTGGAGTCTGTATGCAAAAGTTATGCCACTCAGAAGTTGACCTTCTTGTTTTCACACCTATGGTTCAGGAGAATGTCGTGCCAACCCCCATTATTCATGGAAAAGGCATTGGCCACATGTTTGTGATGTAAAAGACTCTAGAAGAGTTTATTTTGTCACTCTAGTTAAGAGTTTATGTAGTCAAACTTAACCACTAGTAGGCTATCTGATCTGAAATGGAGCAGATTAGTAATGTTTTGCTAATTCCCCATTCAGATTAAAGCCCAATATGCTTATAATTTGCTTATCAAGTGCTTAAGGATTCAATGCTTTTGCTTAATTAATTGATTCCCATGAGAGTTTCTTATGTAAATGTTAGAAACAATTTAATATAAAACATATGTTGAAGAACAACAAAATATCAACAAAGAACATCAAAATGCAACACCCAACACAGAGATTTCATGAGGAGTTCACCCATCTTGGGCTACATCTCCTTGGTCCAACTTCTAATGCTTGGACCTCTCTATTATGCTCAAATTACAACAAAAGTGTATTTACAATTCTCAAATGCCTCTGAAACCTATCTCAATGAGTTAAAAATCCCCAAAACCACTAGCATTCACTCTTTTTTAATCCAATTTGGATAAGAACTAAAGAAGTTATGACTTATCCTAGTTCTTCCACTATTCATTTCAAAAAATGCTCCAAATCTAACCAAAAAGCACATTTCCACTCCAAAATTTGTTGATGGAGCAAGAAATTTGCCGCCAGTGGGCCATAACCTGTCAGCTGTATCACAAATCACAATTCCGAGTGTTTGCTGGTGGAAGGTCTTATTAACACAACTAAGCGTTGCGATTGCGATATCAGCAGACCTGACAGGAAATTAAACTATTACATATAAAATCCTGCATCTGGAGTCTTATCGCTAATTGCAATCGGCTAGTGTTTGCAGGCATAAGATCTTCTTAACACAACAAAATGATGCGATTGCGATATCGACGGATTCAACGGGAACTTAAACTATTACATATAAAATCCCATGTCTGGGCTCTTATCGCTCATCGAATTCGGCGAAGAACCAATGACACTCTTTATCGGGACTTGTGTTTTCCTGCGATATGCGATTGCAATATCACATCGCAACCCAACCTGTCGAGGGTCGATTTTCGTAATACATGTCCATCTGCGATTTGCAATAGTGATTAGATTGCATCACAACTTGTTTGCGCTACAGCCTATTCTTTAACCATAACCACTTACCGATGTGATATATGATATGAGAGGGCCAATGGCGGGCTACCACTTGGTGCCACCTCATTCGATGAATACCTTGCCACATCATCCCAATCCTACCATGTAGACAAGCCAAACTTGAACTTTGACTTGCTCTAACTTTTGCATATGAACTCAAATTTGAGTGTCGTTCACACCATTGGATTCAGAACGATGAGCTTTTCAATCTGAAGCTAAGTTTGACAAGATTACAACACTTTGATATTTGAACATAATTCTAAGCACTTGATCACTATCAGGCTTTGTTATAATTCGGCCACTAGGAGGAAGAGGCATTCCATTTTTTCGAGAGAGTTTTGTTCCATAGTTGAGTAAAGATAGCCAGGAGAGATAGGAGGTAGAGTACACCGAGAGGATCTGTGCACTGTATTAGCCCACATGCCACAAACATTACTTCTTTGTATCTGCAACCATATTTCCAGAGAAAGAAAGAAAGCGAAGCGACCTCACCTTCCAATTGGGTTTTCTTCGGAAAGGTTTTCCTAGATAATATATCTTGTGTATTATGTGTGTGTCAGATTATTTTTTCGTTGCCTAGCTTTATTATTGATTTGCTTTTACATGCATGCACTAATTACTGTTATTTTAAAGATCTAGAAATTAAATAAAATTGTAATGGTGTAGAATCTCATATTTTTAATATAATATTATCAGATATGTTGTGACAAACTGTCCAATGGAATATCCATAGCAGTTTACAGATGATTTTTAATCAGAGCGGGTTTCTTTGGGTATTTTATGGAGATTGCAGTGTTCTAGATTGACGACAAATCGTGAAACCCTCATCATGGGCAACAAATCTGTAAATGAACCTTGTGATCCTGTAGAGGTGAGGTTTTCATGGCTCGAAGAATAAGTCACGTATATAAACCACAATGTAAAACTCCTCATGGTGGCCCTAAGAAATAAGTTGGGGATATTTAGAGAAGAATAGGGTTCAAATGCAGAGGACAAACTAGAAGGGGGATCGGGAGATTGGGAAGATGTAAAGAACCAACAAAAGAAAGAACCTGGAAAAGATCAACCCAGTTCGAGTGCCATAAACCAATCCCTGTTTAAAGTGGAAGAAAAATTTGATATCAATCCAAACCATGGTGAGATCGACGCTCTGAAGCTAAACCACTGGTTGCAACAACTGGAAGCTTATTTTAGTGTCCATCAGATCAAGGAAGGGCAGAAGATCTCATTCGTGTGGCTGAAATTGAAGGGCCATGCACTGATTTGGTGGGAGAGACACACTAGAACCCTGAGGTTGGAGGGAGAACCTCCAGTGACTAAGTGGGAGGATTTAAAAACCCTCATTAAGTCACATTTTTATCCCATTAGGTATGTGGAAGACCAATGGATTTGGTGGCATTACTTCAGGAAAAAGCTAAGCCAAAGCATCCAGAAGTACACCACAGAATTAAAAAATATGGCTATAATGTTTGGTATCTCTCCAAAGAACCCATATGTAGTCCTCAAGTATTTGGGAGGTTTGCACTGCCATCTGCGTGAGAAAGTGATGTTGTTCAAGCCCAAAATGGTGGATGAGGCTTGTGTACATGCACAATACCTAGAGAATATAGGCCTGAAAAGAGCACAATCAAGTGGATCAAAGAAAAAGGAGCAACGAGATGCTTCTAAGAGGGAAAGAAGAAGAAAAATGGGGAAAAGATAAAAAGATGACAACCACAAAACACCAGTGCAAAGATCATAGCAACCACTACAACATTGATGGGCATATAGAGGAGAAGTGCTAGAAATTACATCCAAAGCTAAATCCAAAGAACAAGAAGAAAGATAATAAGAAGAAGAATCTCATGACCATTGATTCGAGAAACAAAGTTGAAAGAAACTCAGACGTGGAAGAGAAGATCGTCTGTACATCAGTGTAGAAGGAGGTGAATCTGAGTAGCCTTCTACAACAGGAAGAGAAAGAAATGACCAAAATCTTGCATGTAAAGATATAGGTCAAGAACATGATGATTGATGCTATGTTTGACTTAGGATCACAAGAAAATCTCATTGTAGCATATCTAGTCAAGAAGTTGAGGCTGGAAGTTTGTGGTAATCCAAACCCATATCCATTGGGATGGGTACATAAGGATGCATAGTTGAAGGTAACAAAACAATGTAAAATTAGATTTTCTATCAGTGTTGATTTTATTGATGAAGTAGATCTAGATGTGGTTCCCCTTGATGTATGTGGAGTTGTGTTTGGGAGTCCATACATGTACATGCATGATGCAATATTCATGAGGAGAGCTAACCAGTACCGGCTCATCAAGGATGGAAAATCATTCATCATCAACATGTACAAAGGTAAGTTGAAAATTTCACTAGCAAGTGCTATAGGTTTTAACCCTGTACAGAAATTACCTGCATATGAATTCTAAAACACAGAAAATAAACAATGCGAGAGCATAACACATAAAACACATATACATAAAGATTTTCCCCTGGACCCCAATATCGGGACTACCACCTTGATTTTTCATTATGTTCCTTTTAATGTTATAATACATATTTATACATGCCGAAGCATCTAATACCATGTATTGAAAACCATCGCGTCCAAAAGCATGTGCGAAAATCATGCACAAAACCCTAGGTGGGTTTGCCCAACCTAACATGGGTTCCAAAACCAAAATTTTTAGGGGTGCTTCCCCAGACCCCATAGAGTGGGGTCACCTCCACCACTCAAACCACCTATGACCCCCCCACTACGTAATTGGTAAAATGAAGGGGGGGATTTCCCCCCCTCTAACCCCTTGGTTAACTACGTGGGCTAGTCATGGAAAGAATATAACACAACCCAACATTCTCCCACTTGTTGTTTTCTTTCCACAGGGGGCCATAAGAGAGTTTAGTCATTTATGCAGCCCTACAACACCCATTGTTTCTCTACACCAAGAGAACTTCTCAGAGCTCACAGATTTTTTCAATGCATCTGCAGTATTCTTCAAAGTGTCCATCTTTACCAGCAACACCCTTTTGTCTTCTATCATATCCCTCACAAAGTGATACTGAACATCAATGTGCTTTATCTTTGAATGATATGCAGGTTTCTTTGACAAGAAAATTTCACTTTTTCTATCACAGTCTATCCTTATATTTCCCTGTACTAACCCCATACTTGAACACAATCTTTGCAACCAAATTGCTTCCTTGCTTGCACGAATGGCTGCCATGTATTCTGCCTCTGTAGTTGATAGTGTCACTACAGATTGTTTCTTACTCATCCAACTGACTACACCTCCAAATAGGTTAAACACATACCCACTTGTATATCTTCTCTAATGATTTCTATCGCTCAGAAAGGGATCTGAGCGGATAGAGGTCGGGAAGCCAAAGAGCTCGAGAAGGTGAAATGAATGGACAACGCAGGTTGGCTTTAAAGCCACAGACAAAGAGCAAACAGGGACAAGCAGTGCTAAGATAGAGCAACAGAGACAGAGAGTCAGTGAGGAGGGACTGTGTACTCAGAATATACTTAAGGGACCCAAGTAAAGCCTTATTGTTTTGTATCTGTTGTGTGAGGCTCAAATTGAGCTCACTGTTGTAAAACTCTATTTTTGAAGACATAATAGAGAGGTCACCACTGAAGGCTGGACTAGGAGACATAGCCCAGGAGTTTTGGGTGAACTCCTTATTAAACTTGTTCTGTTTATGTGTGTTGTCTATTATGTTCTTTAACTACTTCATTGTCTATGTATTTCGCAATCTTATCAATCCATTACACAAAGTAACATAGGCAAATCCATGCACATGAGTCTGTAATACCATAATAATTGTCTTAGATCTCATTATCAGATCAAGTGGTATCAAAGCTTTAGGTTGCTAAGGTTAGACAAGATTGTGCTGGATTGTTGAATGCTAACTAGGTCGAAGCTCAATTTAGGAGAAGGAGAACTGGTTGAGACTAACCCAGAAATTGGAAGAGTCCATCCTAGGAAGGAAATGACAGAGGAAAATCCCTTTGAATCAGACTCTCAGTTCATGGATAGTTTCATGACCATGAAAGCCATGGTAGAAGAGATGTATCGAGAATTTAAGAAAGGTCGAAGTGAAGATACTTCAACCTCCAAACAAGACAAAGGAACCGAGGAACCTCTTCTAGATGGCCATTCAAAAGGCAAAGGGAAAGGGAAAGAGCCTCCTCTATCAATTCCTCCTTCTAGCCCTTTAATTAAATTAGATGTAAAATTTGATTTGCCAATATATGATGGAGAATTAAATGCAGAAAAGCTAGATAACTGGATTAGACAGATTGATGTATATTGCAGAGTGCAGAACATCGATTTAGAAAGGAGAAAGATTCAGTTGGCCCACCTTCACCTTGGAGGAACTACCCTAGTGTGGTGGAAAGGCAGGACACAAGCTGATTTGAAGAAGCATGGTAAAATTCTTTCTACCTGGAATGAATTTGCTTTTGCCATTAAAAAACAATTCTATCCACTAGCTTATATGCAGCAAGCAATGATGAGTTGGCAAACTCTTCATCAATTAAAGGGGCAAAGTGTACAAAGCTATACCTAGGAATTTAGAAAAAGAGCTTTAATTCTAGGCATTTCTCTAGACTCACCTAAAACTTTGTTGAAGTATATAGGTGGTCTACATAGCTATTTGAGGCACACCATCTCATGTTTAACCCTACTAGCATAGATGAGGTACCAGTTCATGCTACACATCTAGATGCTAGAGGCAAGAATGTGAACCCAGTGATTCGGGGATCATCAAAACCCACTACAAGCAAGAATAAGGAAAAGAGGAAGCATTAATGGAAAGAGAGGAAGACAAACACTGTACAGAAAGACAAACCTTCATGCACTCACTGCAAGAAGGTTGGACATGATGATGAGCATTGTTGGTCTTTGCATCCGAAGCTGAAACCCAAGAAGTTCGATGGCAAGAAGAAGAAAATTATTGCTGCTATTCAGAAAGATTTGGTGTCAGACTCAGGTGATGAAACAACAATCACAGCCATAGGTATAAAAGGTAAAAATTCTGAAGCATCTACTAGTAATTCTGCACAACCTATTGATAATGAAGAAAATGAGAGGAAAAGGCATGAGCTTTTTCATATTAGAGTTATTTCTAAGCATCAAAAGATTGATACTTTATTTGACAGTGGTTCACAAGTAAACTTGATTTCTAAAGAAATTGTAAAGAAGTTGGGACTGCTAACCACGCCTCACAAAGAAGCCATATCCATTAGGTTGGGTATGTGATAAAGCAAAGCTACAAGTGACTAGACAATGTAAACTTAGGATTGCTTTTGGGTTAGCATTTGTAGATGAGTCTAAGTTAGACATAGTTCCCTTGGATATATGTGGTATTGTTTTAGGAAGTCCTTACTTGTATGATAGAAAAGCCATTTTCTATAGAACTGAAAAATAAGTATCAACTCACAAAAGATGGAATAGAATATATTGTAAGGGATCATCAACTCAAAAATAACTACATTCTCATAAACTCAGCGTAGATGAAAAGAATTGTAAATTCATGCAAACAATTTTTACTAATGGTTGTAAAGGAAAAGACCCTTGATAAAACCAATGTATTTGAAGGCTCTGATGCTAAATAGAAAGCTGATTTAGAAAAAGTTGTTCCAGAATATGATATCCTATTTCAAGAACCTAAGGGTCTACCACCCAAAAGGGTACATGATATTCATTTGTAGCAAGATGCTCCATTGCCTAACATTGGAATGTACAGCTCCATTGCCTAACATTGGAATGTACAGGTTATCCGCTTTAGAGAATGTAGAGATCAAGAAGCAGGTACAAGAGCTACTCGACAAAGGGTTCATAAGGCCAAGCACATCACCATGCAAATCTCCAATTGTCTTGGTGAGAAAGAAAGATGGATCGTGGAGGATGTGCATTGATTACAAAGCACTGAATAAAATAATGATCAAGAATTGTTATCCTCTTCCTCGCATAGATGATCTATTATATCAATTGAAAGAAGCTCTTTACTTTTCCAAGTTAGACTTGCATAGTGGCTACCATCAGGGCAGAGTTGCAGAACAAGATGCATGGAAGACTGCTTTCAAAATAAAGCAATGGTTGTATGAATGGCTGGTTATGCCTTTTGGCTTAACTAATGCTCCTGCCACTTTCATGAGAGTAATGAATTATGTACCCAGGCCTTTTATTGATGGATTTGTAATTGTATATTTAGATGACATTATTGTTTTCAGTAAAACACGGGAAGAACATTTGAAGCATGTAAAGTAGACTCTAGATGTTTTGAAAAAATAAAATCTCTATGTTAAGTTATCAAAATGTGAATTTGGCAAAACATATTTGAATTATTTGGGTCATATTGTAGGGGGTGGTGAATTGAAGATAGATCCCT
>APFE031314197.1:405955-430394 GCA_000404065.3 Pinus taeda
GATCCCTCTAAGGTTGAAGTCATTGTGAACTGGCCTAAACCCAAATCTGCTATAGAAGTTAGGAGCTTCCTAGGAGCAGCACAATATTGGAGAAAGTTTATTGCTAACTATTCCTTGATTGCAGCTCCCTTGCATGCTTTAACAGGGTTGAACAAGGTGTTTCAGTGGGAAGGCAAACAGTAGAAAACCTTCAACTCATTGAAAGAAAAGATTAGTACAACACTAGTACTGGCATTGCTAGATCTTCAAAGACCATTTGAGATTGAAACAGATGCCAGTGACTATGCCATGGGAGCAATGTTGATGCAACATGGTAAAACCATATGTTATCATTCTGAGACATTTAATTGTGCAGTAGTTAATTATCCCACATATGATAAAGAATTGTAGGCATTGGTACAGAGTGTGAAAAAGTGGAAACATTACCTACTAGGTAAAGAAACAGTTATACATACTGATCATCAACCACTTCAATATTTGCACTCACAAACTAAATTTCAACAATCAAGACACTATAGGTGGATGGGTTTTCTACAACAGTTTCATCTTGTCATCAGATATAAGAAAGGCATACACAATAAGGTTGTAGATATGCTATCCAGACCAATTATAAATGCATCTACTATACTTAAGCATAATTCAGTATTGCATGAAAGCTACATTGAACAATATGTTCAAGATGTAGATTTTAAAGATGTATTTGCAACTTTAAGTCATGGCAAACAAGTAGAAGAATTGGATTATCATGTTGAGGGCCAACTCTTATATCATTTGGGAAATTTATGCATTCCTCAAACTGAAAGAGTTAACATAATATGAGAAGCGCATACTTCTCTAATATCAGGTCATTTTGGGGTAAGTAAAATTGTTGCACATCTGCAAAGGTTCTGTTATTGGCCAAGAATGCATGAAACAATTTCTAGAGATATTAAAGGGTGTAACATGTGTGCTAAGAGCAAGCCCAACAATTGAAAACTAAGCTTGTACACTCCACTTCCAATTCCTTCTCATCCTTGGGAAAGTTTTTCCTTCGACTTTGTTGGGGCACTGCCAAAATCTAGAAAATGTCATGACTATTTATATGTCATTGTGGACAGGTTCAACAAAATGTGTATTTTAATACCTTGTAATAAGCAGATTACAGTTGAAAAAATAGAAAAGTTGTTATTTCAGCATGTATGGGTTCATTTTGGGTTACCCACTTCTATTGTCTCTGATTGAGATTCCCAATTTGTTGGGAAGTTTTGGTCAAGTCTATGGGAGTTAATGGACACTAGATTGAAAAAGAGCATAGCATTTCATCCACAAACAGATTCCCAAATAGAGGTGTTCAACAGGTTGCTTAAGGGCTATTGCAGCAAGCATCCCAAACTTTGGGATGAACATTTGTTTTATGTGCAACATGCTTACAACCGTGCTAAACATTCTTCTACATAGAGTTCTCATTTTGAGACTTGTTTTGGTTTTATACCAAGGTCTCCCTTGGATTTTGTCTTTAATAAAGACATAGCAGTTGATGGACACAGTGATGTGGAGAAAGCAACCAAGTTCATTGAATAGATCCAAGAAATTCACTAGGCAGTGCAGGAATAGCTGGAAAATTCCCAAGCCAAGTACAAGGCAAGGCATGATAAGCATCGAATCGAGCATAGCTTCCAAGTTTGTGATCAAGTCTAGATATACATAAGCAAAGATAGAATGCAAGGTGAAGGTAAGAAGTTGAATCCAATAAGGTATGGGCCTTTCAAGATACTTGAGAAAATTGGTGAGAATGCTTTTCGTCTTGATTTGCCAGCTTACATGCATATCTATTCAGCAGTTAATGCAGAGACCTTGAGACTATTTGAACCTTCATTGGTTAAAGATCCTGAAGAGAAAAGTCAGTTGCCTTCTATTAATGATCTGTTGTCTGAATATCTCAATGAGTTTCCGGAAGATATAGTTCTGGATAGGAAGGTGAGAATTACGCGTAGAGGGGATGTTGACCTCAAAATTGGACTCAAAGGTTCAAAACCAGGCAGTGCAAGATGAATAGAGATTGGAGAAGTGAGGAAGTTGCATCCTCGCTTGATTGATGCTTAAAACCCAACTTTTGGTGGTCCAAAAGCCTTTTCAGTGGGAAGGCGTGATCCAAAATGGATCCAAAAACCCTCTAAGTCTTCAAAATCTATTAAAAGATCAAAACTATCACATGAGGATGAACTCTTAAAACAGGCAGAAAACACTATCGATAACAAAAAACACAAGAAATAGTGGAAAAACAAGTTATTGACAACTTTGAATCAAAGCCGTCAGATCTGGCTGATCAATGGTCTAGATCCAATTGGCATATTGCAAATCAGCGACGACTATCGGAGGCTATCGAAGGTGGCCATGTGAATGTTGCAATAGCGATTAGCAGGGTCAACGAGGACCGTCAATCAAGCACACAGATCAACGGCCCAGGTTAACCCACCATATCGCATCGGTAGGGAACAATGAAGCGCTTACAACAACCCGGGGACATGTGCGATATGCGATTTGTGACTAGTCGCATCGCAATATCGCATCAGAGCGGTACAATGGAGCAGTGCTGTATATATATATATATATATATTATATATATATATATATATATATATATATATATAATATATATATATATATATATATTATAATGGAGCGGTGCTGTGTGTATTGTACATATATATATACATACATACACACAGCACGCTCCTTTATATATATATATATATTATATATAATATAGATATTATATAATATATATAGAATATATAATATATATATATATATATCTATATGCAATTGATGGCCAGACACGACGGGCTTATAAGTGATATTTGATATAGTTTGAGATCTGTAAAAAGAAATTTTTCTATGTAAAGTTGTGTTTTTGTTAAATAAATGAAAATAAAGGAAAACACAATTTGGGCGATGTTGCCAGACCCGAAAGGGTTATTAATACCGTTACATATGTTTTCAAGTCCAATAAGCAGGATTTGCATGTTTCAATATATTTTTAATATAAAAGAGAAATAAAAAAACAAGTAAGATTTAGGGAGGACCAAAGGCAGAAAGTGGTTTGGGCTGAGCTCTACTCGATCCCACACAATCGTTGCCACGTGTCCAGGTTGAGGAGAGAGAAAACCACCCTCATCAGGCGGTTAACTCCCGTACGGAAGGGCTGCCCGAAATGGATCTCAGTCGTTGGATCTGGATCTCTCAGATTAACGGTGGATATGCGGTAAGTGGTGTAAAGGCAAACCCAATAAAAGCTATGAGGTGGAATGTATAATAGTTCAAATTTGAAAAGCGACAGTTGGTGAAGTTTCACAGTTTTGAATGTATTTCTCTGTGTGAATAGAGAATGGCAGTTCCGAAGGATTTCAAAGGCTCAATGACAATTCTGTTACAGTACAGGTGGCCACCATCCCTGGAAGTGTTTAGCAATGATTGCTAACGCTCTGAAAGGGATCTGAGGAGACAGAGGTCAGGAAGCCAGAGAGCCCGAGAAGGTGAAATGGATGGACATTGTAGATTGGCTTTAAAGCCATAGATAGAGAGCATACAAGGACAACCAGTGCTGAGACAGAGCAACAGAGACAAAGAGTCGGTGAGGAGGGTCTGTGTACTCAGAAGAGAGTTGGGGGATCCAAGTAAAGCCTTATTGTTTTGTATCTGTTGTGTGAGGCTCAAATTGAGCTCATTGTTGTAAAACTCTATTTTTGAAGACATAATAGAGAGGTCACCATTGAAGTTATTTAACTGCTTCATTGTCCATGTATTTCGCAATCTTGTCGATCCATTGCACAAAGTAACATAGGAAAATCCATGCACATGAGTTTGTAATACCTTAATAATTGTCTTAGATCTCATTATCAGATCATTCACCCCTTAACTTGTTATATTTCCTTTGCTGCAACATTTTTGCAGTAACATCATAGTCATGTTCAATTCCTTCAGTGTATCTTGGCACCTTTAGGGGAAAATGCTAGTTCTAACAATCTAAAGGGAATCAATTCACATTATGGTGGGGCAGTGCATGCACATAGAAACTATAAAAACACATTTCCGTGTTTAGATCCATATTAACTTTATACGTCTTGGAAAGATAAAATCTTGATCGGATCATTTGAGTTGCAAACATATTCTAGAGTTAAAAACATCAAGAAATGTTTAATACCTAAAGGGATTTGATTCCTATGAACAGTGATAGATATGAGATTAAGATGGATTTATATTGATTTTATTTGTCTTAGGAATTGTTGAAGTTTTTTTCCAATTCAAAATCCCATATAATACCATAAAAATTATAAATATATAAACTAGCATTTGCACCAAATGTTGCAAAGGAAATGTCATAAGTCAGTAGTGCATATGGAAATCAACCTAATGTACCCCAAAATGACGACTAAATAGACTTAACACTAACTATATTACAATATATTGTCACAATGTAACCTATGTCCTCATCGATGCATCCTACTTTTACATAAAATTAAGATAATAGTTCTCTTGTTGTTGGTGAGTACATAAATTTATTTTCTAATTTGAAGCACATAATAGAAGATAACACAAATAATAATATTTCTCACAGTAGGATTATGCCTTCTACACAACAAAAAATGCTTAATGTTGACCAATCATTAAGCTAAAATTTTAGGAATGATTGACAAGAGACAACAACAAACTATACAATTGTTTATCATTTCATTTTATGCTTCTATAAATCCTAGAAAAGGCATTGAAATTATGTGTTTATGATGAATGATGATGAAAAGAGTTGCAATATAAGCAGAGAGTTAAAGGCCAATTTTAAAAGATCTGCTATGGAGAACTACTTGGACCATGTCTAATATGAATTGGATTTTAATGAAAGGAACAATGAAGCAGAATATTGTAACACTTTGCATATTTTGATAGCATCAATCTCATGGATGCTTCTCCACACATATCCACACATTACGCTGAGTTCATTTTAACACACTAGAAAGAATGGAATCTTTTGGTGAAAGTTATTATATGAATGTTAATAAATTGGTTGAAATTTGAAAAAAATTAACATAAAGACTAATCAGAGACCCATCTTTCACCTTTTGCAAATAAATCTCACGTGCAAAATTTCAAGCGCTGCAAGGCAGACACAAATATCTATATTACTATACCCCCAACCCTCGAAATATTGTGTTCATTTTTCTACTATATGTTCATTTTCTGCACCTATAGGTTTAATCTATTTGAATCTTTAATTGGATGCTGAGATAAATATAAATTATTATACAAACACTGCCCCTAAATTATGTTTCTATTTGACAACAAAGTTTCAGATTTTAGATGTCACAAATACAAAATATCCATTGTCTCAAACATGCAAATTCAACCTCCACATCTCCAATCTCAAGGAAGGTTTCAACCTCTACTAGTATTCTCAACCCTTACAGGTAAGTTCTAGCCTCTTATCTATATTAATTCATAAGAAGCTTCATGAGAAGCAAAATGGAATAAGAATCTTGATACCTGATCTTTTCAATTTCGTAAACAAATTGTTGGAAACTTGAAAATTTGATTGAATATTATTTTGAACATGGGAGGATTGGTCTTGATACCTATTCTCCAAGTTAGTTCTCAGCTGATGATAAAAAGATAGTAGCAATAACAACCCTTTTATTGTCTTTTTATTATCCTACAAACCCATGATTTTGGTTTTACTTGTTTGCATATTGATTAAACTTGACTTTTGATTATGATAGAATACATTCCATAGATCAAGCTAGGTTTCATCATATGATAAAAATAAAATGATAATAATAGTGCAACATTGTTTTGCCAATATTCTATAACTCCATGATTTTGCTTCTTTTGTTTGTAGATTGTTGATGTTAATCCATCTTGTAGCACTTAGTTTCCTCCTCATATGGTGGATTCACCATCCCAATAATGATGTGGTGTGGCTATGGGGATTGTGAGTGGTGTGTGATATTTCATTTTCTTTATCATGGGTTTTGGAACATTTTCCCAAGCTCCGTCCTATAAATAGAATCACTAATTTGAATGTTCTCAAGGGGAGATTTGAGTGTCCAAGCCCTCAAAACCCAAGGGGGAGATCTAATATTCCAAGAATTGATGTGTTTGTCTATATTGTTGATCTAGACAAGGAGCCTCCTCTTGTTACCACCAATATTATTCTTTCTATTCTTGTAGCTAACTATCTTATAGAGAAGCTCCCTTCCTACTTATCTGATTGATCCAGGGGATTTGTAATGTGCTAAAAAATGAAAGTGTTCAAATGATTGGTAAATTGTTGTGGATATTCCACTAGACAATTCATCACAACAGATCTAATGATATTATATTAAAACTATGAAAATTATACACTATTGCAGGTTATTAAACTTTACGATCTATGGATTTAACCATAATTATTGCATGCATGTGAATGGAAATTATACAAAAGAGTAGATAACAACAAAATAAGCACACACACACACACACAAGAAACAAGACATGCTCTCTAGGAAACCCTTTCGGGAGAAAACCTAGCTGGAATGTGAGGTCACTTCGCCCTCTTTATTTTTCTGGAAATATGATTGCAGGTACAAAGAAGTAATAGTTGTGGCCCGTGGGCTGATACAATGCAAAAATCATCTCTGTGTGCTCTACCTCCTATCTCTCTTGGCTATCTTTTCTCAATTATGGAACAAAATTCTCTCAAATGAATGGAATGGCTCTTCCTCCTAGTGGTATGGTTATAACACAGCCCGATAGCCCACTAGTGGTTATGTTTGACTACATCACCTCTTAACTAGAGTTACAAAATAGAATATTCAAGAGCCTTTTATATCAAAAACATGTGGCTAGCCCCTTTTCCATGAATAATGGGGGCTGACGTGGCATCCTCCCGAACTATAATTGTGAATGCAGGAAGGTCAACTTATGAGTGGCATAACTTTTGCATACAAACTCTGATTGATGTGCTTCTTACATCATTGAAAAGTTTTTTATGTGTAGAATAGCATGAAAATTTGTTGATCAAAAGTAGCAAATTTGTATCCCCAAAAATTGTCATTTGATGCCTTAAAATGCTCCGAGAAGGTTTTAGACCTTGTTTTGTCAAACTGGGTCCTGCGGGTAAAGAACATCCTCTGAGTTGATCCTTCCACTTTTCCACTCCAAATGCATTGAGATGGATGAAAAAAATATAATGATATAATTCAGATGATCAAAGGTGCTAGAAACTAGTGCCAAAACATATATCTCAACGTCCTAAATCTAATGCAACTTGAATCACTCAAAATCAATTTTGTATGCTCTAGATACCATGTTCTGGTCGTTTTCCTACAAAACTAAAAGTTTTGCAGGTTGAAGTACAAGACTGCTAACTAGGCAGTCCATACGACGACTTAGTAGGTTGACTGTGCACCCTTGGGTCAATGATAGGCTGGCAAGTGGAAGCCTCCAAATTTAACACATGGTCGAATTTTCATTGGTTGGTGGTTTTATTAGGTGGTCCAATGGATCGGTGCCACGTGGCCCAATCATGGGATGCCATATGGCACCGTAGTGGCAAATAAAATTTTGTTAAGGCCAGAATAGCCTCAACCAGGTTTGAACTGGTGACCTCATGGAAAACAGTGAAATACTCTACCATTGCAATACTAGTGGTTCTTGTTAAACATAGTGGCAAATTTCTATTTGAAACATTTCTCCAATAAATTTTTCTAGAAAACCAATCGTTTAATTGTTGAGGATATGGTCGGACCAAAAATTTTCTTCCATATGTAAAATATATGGAATAGTTTCATTTTTTCAAAAGGTACTTCATTCATGCATATGAGTGATGAGTAGTAAATACATCCATTGAATATGATGATGCTCCACACAATGAGCCGTCTTCATCTCTCACCAGATAATAGATCAAATTTTCTATTTAATCTGGATGCTCACCAAGATCCATTACTTCCTCGATTTTTCTCTATCATTTCCCTCATTCTGCATGTGCACCTCGATTTCCTTTCATCCTCTTAGACTAAACACAATAAACGAATCCTCTACCACTCTGAATCCAACTCCCCACTTGTTTACCAACACCAACAGAATACCAACAAACTCACAAGCCAGATGCACAACATACAGTGGGAGTTCGATTCCCTTTTCCTAAGATTTCTCGAAAAAGAAATCCCCACAAATATTTTCAGCCTAAGGACAAACAAACAATCCCAAAACAATATAAAAATTCGGGCATGGATAAATAAAACTCAGAATCACACGCCATTGATGCACTCTTCCAATCTTGCCTACGTTCCAATTTCGATTCGCATGGAAGAGGACCACCTGAATGAAGTCATGCATGTAAGATACAAAATGAACCCTGTGCTAGCTTAAACCCAATGGATGAAGTATAAGATTTATTGCGGCCCATTATCAATATCGCCAAGAATTTTTCAGGGAATACCATGGTGGATGATTTTTTGAACCATTATATTAGAAGAATAAGCCACAAAAATTGCAATTTTCTGTTACAGTTGCTTGGAGAAGTGGATTTATATTTGTGGGTTCCGTATCTTCTACAATGGATATTGAAGGACCCATCTCGCGTTACCTCCATAACATATTCCCTCATTATTCTGCTTCTTGGTAAAGCTGGTATGGTAGAAACGTTTTGGGTGTTCTACAGGAATATACCACAAGAAATAGAATTTCACTATGTCCACTCTTGTAATGCAATCATTACGGGTTTTTCATGGTGTGCTAGGATAGAAGCCTCTCACAGTCCTTTTTCCTCTTTCTTTTCGGCTGAAATGACTAGTTAAGGTTCCTTTGATGCTCAGGTTAAAACATTTTACCATCTATGCAGGCGCAGTTAATTTACACATAAGCAGTACATGCACAGTTTGAGCATAAAAAAACCAGATCCACTATCATAAAAAAAACCAAAATGCCTTGGGAAAAGGTTTGCATACCGGAAATTCCCCTTTAAATGCAAATTCCAAAGATAAATGGAGGGGCCGAATGATACGGTACTCTAAGACATAAGTATATAAAGATAGACAATAAGCCCACATAGACATCCCATGCACCCATAGAGATAATGCCCAGGAATTCAACACACCCGACGGGGCTTTTCCAAATGTCAGATGATCCTTAGTTTTAATTTCCATGTGGCTTCTTCCTCCCAAGCCTTGCAATTCATGTTGGCAACATTAATTTGACAGGGCTTTTGAAAATCCCTACTTACCGTAATCTCGACTCTGGAAAGTTCAGAAACAATACACTTTCTATACCCGAGAAATATCTTCTCCAGGTCATCGAGACACCATTATAGCTCTAACTAGTTTCATAGTTGCTCTCGTCAAAGTTATGCTTTTGGTCCCGCTTTCCATGTTCACTTTTTCTCTGTGCCAGCATTTGCACTATTTTGAGATAACATCCCTTCATTTCTCTCTGCATGTTAGTAACAAAGCCAACCAAATGTGTTGTAATCCGAAGTTCTATTCTACCACTAGAGTAAATATAGCCCTCCAGCCCCTCGATAAACTCTACATCCTCATTATCAACTCTTCAACATATTCTATTTGCCCCCATACATCCTCATTTTTAAGCCTCTGCATTTCCATTGCTCCAAATTCCATCTACTTAAGTTGAGTTCAATCCTTATCTATCCTCTTCAAAAGCTTCTTCAAGTTGGTTTATATCAATTTGCCTATGATTTCTGCCAAACTCTTCCTCATAATAAGCTTTCTCTTTTATCTTCACCTTCCCACACTCATCCCCTTGATCTACTGTGCTCCTTAACAATTTTCCTTTTACTATGCATGCTAAGAAAATGCCACCAAGTAAACCAAGTTGGTCCTCTAGAACACAAGTTGGCTTGCCCAACTTCCCTCCCAACTATTGAATGCATCCCTTTTAGAGGTATCTACAATCATCCATATGTATTGACCAAATTCTTAATCTAATTAGTATTAGAAAACACATTCAAACTTGTTCAATTGTATCTTAGCCATCATAAAATATGGAAGTTAAAATCTAGTCTCAAATATCATTTTCCAGTTTTTGATGGATAACTCAGCCAGACCCACAATTGCAAAAGAATATGTCTCAATAATCCCACCCAAAATTAGATATTATAATTTTTGAAACTCAACAATTTAGCAATTTGATTATTGTTTATGTTCTATTCTCACTATGTTCATTTATGGAATCTCTATTTTTCAAACATGATTACAATCCGATATTTAGCCTATTTGAAATAGTTTTGTTACTTCTTTGCTTAGCATCACCAACACAATCAAAATTAGAAATAAAAATAGAAATCAGTTCCTTAGGAAATGCACATTACACCTATGTAATTACTTATAAAATTCGCTACTTATGTTCCTATACTTAATCGGATTTAGCATCTTCCTCATCTTGCAGCTCTATAGAACAAGCAACAATAAAGAAACAACAAGAAGCATCGCTTGCAACATAACCAACAAGTAAGTACATTTGAAACAAACTATTATAGAATTCGTTGTAACATGTAATTTATATTCATCAACATTATATTTTAGTTTTAATTGTGTCTTTTGTCACATCAACATCATCCATACAAAGATCCAAAGCATCATCTTTAGTTCCAATTACAATTGAATAACTAAACATTCACAAAACTTGAAATCTGTTCAGTGGAGATGTCATGGTCGTTTATAGTACGTACCTTGATAAAGTTAGCAAGGCATGACAAATACTACGTGCAAGTTTGACGCTGAAGGAATCATGAGAATCATATTGTCCATTAGCTCATTGAACAACATGAAGAGAAACTATCACCCGGAAAAGCAATATCAATTTAAAATTTTAAAATTCTACCTAAAGCAAATTATGACCGTGGTGATTGTGACTGGATCCTACTACTAACTGAATCAAGTACTGTAGTGAACATAACACCAATTTTCAAAGATTTCAAACTCATTCCAGATGCAACAGTAAAACAACTTACAACAAATACAGAAATCGCTGCAGTTGTCACAGCTGCACAGAAAATTGTTTTGCAATATACACTACAAATAAAAGTTGGAAATTTTGATGACAATATAGCAACTATAACATAAATTTCTTTACATTGGTTTTATATTAATATTCTCATCCTAAATTTCATTGTGGTTTGAAATAACAAAATATAACTTCTTTGTTATTTGAAACATTTGCACCACTCTAAAATGAAGTTGAACCATAATTACAAAAAAGGCATTTTCCAATTATGCCATTCAAAAACATAACAAACAGGAAATATGTCAAAGAAAGAACCCTTCGAACAGCGCAATCAACTTTCATAAAAAAGCTGGATGCTGGATGAATAAGGAGCAAAAGAACTAAGAAAATTGAGCCCTCTAAAAATCTCTGTAAGTACACATGAAACAATCCTTCTACTTCTCCATATGCAATTGTCTTGTCATTCTTTTCCATTTTCACATATACTAATTATCCTTCTTTATCAACAGATAGAAGGAACATTGATAGCTGCCAGCATTTACTCTACGCACTTTGAACCAGTTTGTGCTGAATGCAATTCACCAATACCACCCTCTACAATGATAGAGAACACAATAGTTAACTGCCTGAAGTGCAATAAAAAAATCTTTGTTTTACTATTTACGGTGTCTTATTGCATCATCAAGTTTACCAACAACACTAGCTTACAGTGTTGCAT
The DNA here is from genome assembly GCA_000404065.3 of Pinus taeda. Lineage (NCBI taxonomy): Eukaryota > Viridiplantae > Streptophyta > Pinopsida > Pinales > Pinaceae > Pinus > Pinus taeda. The sequence continues at coordinate 417,648 of APFE031314197.1, forward strand.
AAACAAATTGCTCTTGAAACAATTAGTTGCCAACCTAGCAAAAATGTCCTTTGAAAATTATGTTAAAAAAAAGGGCAACCATGTATATGCTATGAGATTTCAAAATGCATGGTACATTTACAATCAATGAAGATAACGAGATCCAACGTGCTGACAACAATGACAGACCAACCAAAGCTAGGTGTTCTTCTAATTAATGTTCATATTTCTACTACAAAGCACATATATGCAATTTAAATTATGTTATTCAAAACAGTCACTTTGTACTAATTTTTCCCTTCTCTGGGCACCTCTAGTACTTTTGCACACATTAGCTACAGCAAGAATGCATGGTAATCCAAAAATTAGTCCAATGTTCTTCTAAATTTTTATATCAAAATGTATTGATTGGATCCTCCTCTATCGACATACAACATATCTGCACAATTTTGCTGCCAGAAGAAAGCATACAAATACACATATGAAAGCAAGGATATTTTGAAATTTTGTATAAAAACAGTTACAGTCAATTGTCTTTTTTTGAAATCTGTTATAAAAACATTCACAATGAATTGAAATGGAATCACATAGTTTATCTATTTTTGAAATTTTGTATAAAAATAGTCACAGTGAATTGCAATGCAATCAAATGGCCTATCTTTCAATCGCCTATGTTCTCTTTTTTAATAACATTGGTGCTCAATTTGTGTTGGTCTATCTTTCAATGGTTTATGTCCTCTGTTTAATAGCATTGGTCTTTGATTTGTGCCACATAATTATGATGGAAAACTTTAATGCAAATTTAAACATAAAACATAATCCATAATCTCGGGCTGGTGACAGTTTCGCTTATACCTTTCTGTATTTGCATCGAGCTGGTGACAGTTTTGCTTATACCTTTCCGTATTTGCATTGCCTGCACGGTCAATGACTTTTATGCATTGTATCTGACGTAGTAGAGTGTGCACAGAATAGTTCATTTTGTTAGTATATTTATTTAAAATATTTACTCTTTACAAACAAAAATGGACTGGTCAAATATGTGAGATAAGTTTAGTTTATTCAAACAAAATAAGCTCTTACCGCTCCCTGCTTCCTCACTCGAGAGCAATCCAAATGGAGCCCATGGTCTTGACGAAAGCAAAGAGGGCACAGAAAGAGAAAAAATTATTGGAGGTGAAATGGACTGTTGCACTGATGGAATCCAAAGCATAAAATATATTTAGTTAAATCATCTAACTTGTTTCAAGTTCAGATAGGTCTACAATTACAATAGGACATCCTCCGATTCTCAAAAATATGAATTATATATTAACAAAACATATGTTTCTTGTAATACTTTCTTTGTGCAAACTTAAAATTGTGTCCATAATGAATCAACCAGAGCTGCAAATTATAGAAGTGAAACTGCATTCTTAATCATTAAAGTAGATGGGCCAACTTCTACTGGATCAATGACAAACTAGATGGGAAAAAAATTATACAATCTAATAACACATTAATGTCATAGTTGTTCGAGATGGAAAACGGAAAGTAGTAAATTTTCTGGTTGGAAAACATCGAGTAAGACCTAAATAGTGACACTTCAACTTCTCAAGCCAATACTACACAAAATATTAACAGCAGAAGAATCCAATCCACATGAATGCATTTTATAATCAGTAATAGGGCAACACTCTATCTTATCAAGGAGGAACTCGTTGGCTTGATGAAAAGTCTAAATTACATTACAACTGCAAAAAATGAGGTAACACCCAAGTCTAGATGATTTATTTTAGATCTGGCTAAGTTCAGGAGTCAAATGTAAATCCATGTTTATTAGGCACCCATGACATCACAGTGGCTTGGGAGGTCTGCAAGATGCATGCATTCTACAAGGATCTCACAATCAGACAAAAGAGTCAAGCCCCTTTTCTACTTTTGCTTTTAGACAGCTTATTATGCCAAACATTGGTCTGCATTCAAGCTTCTGTCCTCCACCTAAAAATATACCAGAAAACAGAAAATAACAATCGCTCTTTCCACAAGTGCAGCTTATATTTAATCAATCAAAATAAGCTTGTATTCTTTTAGTTGTTGTGGATGCTCTCCCATGGTTTGAATGAATAATTTGCTAGCCAATTTTTATTTTAGTTTATTGAATTTAACTAGTAACTAAGTAACCACTGCCTCTTGACTATTTTAGCCTGGTTGTACTTTTACAATACCACTAACATATTTTGGTCCGTCCGTCCTGAATATTAATTTAATTTATCTTTTTCTTTCTCTCAAACTTTCCTCCAACAAACCTCCCACGAATCTTTTTGCGTCAAAGAGTAGACGAAATTTTAGTTTGTAACATACAAGATTTGGAACATTTCCCACAGGGCATCAAACATCAATCTCTATCTGTTTGGAAAAAATTCAGAATTACCACTAAGCTGTTAAGTCTAGTAGTAGGTCAACGCCTCACTGATGTGATGCACTGTGATTGATTTATCTTGATATACCAGACTGGGAAAGATGATTAGTTTTAAATATGATCCCACTATCAAGGCTTGGCAAAGGAATCATGCTATTGGTGGGAAAGCATACCACATAACAAACTAGTAGATGTGCATAAGCTCACAGGGAAGCTAACCACAAAGACAAACAAATCCACTTAATTTTGGCCATGGAAATGATGGGTTTGAACCTATTAGATGGGGCAGTAAAAATTCCAGACATGTTAAAGCGTCTTTAGGTGTTTGGTATAATTGATTTGAAGTTCATTTGAACGGTGGTCGAGATTCCGAAGATTAAAAAAATTAGGAGAAGTTTAGTGCATATTTTTTACATTTGTAATGAAAAATACATCATAATTTTTTTTCATAAATTGGATTTTAGAAAAAATAATCTAATTTATAAAATTTGTTAACAAGTTATGAACTTTTAATTGTTTATATTTTAATATAAAAGTATAACTATTAGTTAAATTATAAAAGGTCTTTTTCACTGTTTATATATATCATTTCTAGTGTTTATGTTTTTTCTTCCCGCCAGCCCTAGTTCCTGGCACTCTAAGATCTTATGATCTCCATTCTACTGTGAATTTTGACAATTTATTTCTTTACGTTTTGAGTGTTTTTGTTGGATTTAGCCTTACAATCTATAATCAAAATATTAATGCCTCTTTGCAAGGATAATCGTTATTCTATTTCATAGAGATTATGACTCCGCTGTGAGAATTATACTACAGTTTATTGCTATCTTATCTTCACTTAGTTATTCAACTCGCATACCATTCCACCAATCAATCATTACCTTGGAGCTGGTTTCTAAGCAAAGATATTCAATCTCATTAGTTGAGCTTGAATGGCACTATGCTCTTAAATGACAATTAAAATAAAATGCAGAGAATCTCGGCTTCGTGGCATATGAGGTCATTCTGCATTCTGGCTTACATCCATTATAATATGAAAAGCAGCACATTTCTGATAGCCAATGTTCTGCTGAACAGTCTCCTTTAATTTAACTATCTTTAAAATTAGGGGCAGGGGCAGGGGCAGGGACTACTATATAGCCCTCGTTAAAAACATAATTCTTTTCCAAAAGACCATTAAAGGTATGAGACTTTACAAAATTGGGAAATAATAAAATGATCGACTTCCTCCAAATTTAGTTAAGGTGTCAACTTTCAAAACCAATAGCAGATTTTCCATGTACCTGGTCCTGACTTTTCACACGCTTCCAACGCGCTTAGCCCTAGCCGCTATTCGTTCTAATCATGAGCTGGCCTTCACACAGCAGACCATAACCGGTACCAGTGCGATCAGCGTTCACTTTGTTATACGTCCACGGTCTGGAGCTTCAAATTTCATTTACCGGTCGACGGATACTTGTTTTTATATATATCATTTTACGGTTTATATGGATGTAAAATTACGTGGGATTTTTGTCAAAAATGTTATTGGTTGCGTATAGCACACTCAAATAAGAACTTTCCCAGCGGTCGGAGTTGACTAAAACTATGATGAATGCTTCTTTCTTATTCCAAATTGAATGAATGCATGCTTCTTCTGATTTGATAGAGTTCAAGTAAGTATCATTCCAGATTGAACAGGTTCTAATTTTTTTACTGTTACTTTTTAGGTTTTTTAATAGTTATATAAAAAGTATATTAACATTATCATTTTGTTTTATTTAAAATTACATAAATTAAAAACAAAAGAAATAAAAAAACAATAGTGAAAAGCAACTTTAACATTAGAATAAATGTACATCCCAAAAAATATTCATCACACATAAAATAACAACAGAAGGAAAAAAATAGTGAAAAGCATATGCAGGAGGAAAAAAATAGTGAAAAGCATATGCAGGATTGGTTTTTTTTTAAGATTTAACGATAGAATAAATATATATACCAAAAAAATATTTATCATTAAAATAAAATTTAAACACAATTATGTAACAAAATAAAATGCATATACTTATTGGTTTTTTTTATGTTATCCTGTTTGAAATACTAAAATTTCCACCTATTTTATTATTAAATAGCTTAAATGATAATGAAATATCTTCATATTATATATTAAGATTCATATATGTGTAATAATTTGTAAATCATAACCATTGATTATACTCTTTTAAAGCAATCAATATCTTAACATAATTTATAGGTTTATATTCTCTTAATAATCAAGGTTTTAAAGAAAATCAATAAAAACATCTATGTGTTATCAAATGGCTTAAAGGAAAAGATCATGGTAGAGAAAAAAAAAATTAATTTAGAGAAATAAGGAAGTGAAATAGAACATAAAGGATGGCTCTTATTCCAAATGTAAGCTTTAAATTTAATGTAAAATACAATGGAACTTACCTATGGCAATGGTAATTAGATTTGATATAGGAAATCTTTTCATAAATCCAATAGATATATATCCTCATCTACTCGACACTTAATGTGCCAAAGGATGGAATTGCATGCAATTTCTTTCTTCTTTCTTGAGAAATTCAGGAATCCTTGTAATCCACTCGTGTTTAGAATGATATTTCCATCAAATATGATTAATTAACTTGGAATTAATGAAGTGGTTACTTCTAGCCATAACCAACACTTAATAGGAAGTAACATGATCACATATATGGGTTTATGATAGTTTGGGAAAAAAACAAACAAACATCTCTAATGCTTGATTTTCAACTTTAATGCCCTTGGTCTGGTTCCCAAAGTGACACGCTGGAAACAAAAACATTTGCTAAATAATTCTTTATCCTTTATATTTGTTTGGAGTTTGTATTCTTTTATTTTTCTAACTCATACAAATGTTTTCTTATAATAAAAAAAATAAGATTATTTTATTAAGATATTTTAATATTTAAATTTTTTTTATTATTTTTCTCATAAATAATTTTTTGCATTTATTTATATGATATAGTATGGAAAAATATTGTAAAAATATTTATGTGAAAATTATTGTAATTTAATTACAATATAGAGGCATTTTTTACTCATTATTGAATTGAAATCTATCTCAATTTAATTTAAATTGAAGCTGATATAGCTATAAAGTAGTACAATTCTATAAATTAAATAATTAGTTAAAGTGGGTAGATTAGATTTTCAATTATAATAGATATCAAAACACTTATCTTTTTATTGAGCTCATATTGCTAAAATTTTAAAAATCATAAAAAATAATTAAATTATAGTTTTTTTAATATTTTATTATTATCATTTATTTTATTTAATGAATTAATATATAAGCAATAAAAATTTATTACCATAAATAAAAATCTAGTATTACACTTGTAATTATGGTTTTTTAATTAAATTGAAAATTAAAAATGGTATAATTACTTTTGAGATAATTATCAACTCTTTATCTTGATTACTACCAAGAATATTTTAAAATATTATGTGGAGGTTAAATATCTACCACCCATTTAATAATTATTGATAATTAAATTAAAATTATAGAACCCTTCCCGGCTGCGGGTGATCAATAAACGGGAAGGTACAGAGGCGGGCTTCCCACTGGGCAAGTGGCAGCCCAGTCCCGCCATCTGTCCGATGCATTTAAGGGCCTGCCAACCCCGTGGCGTTAGCATGAAGGCGGGCAGTAAATTCAACATTAAGCCAGCCGCCCATCGCATTTGCCCTCGCTCGAGTTCAGTTCCTTCGGCATTCGGGATGCAGCTGATCTGTGTTGGTTCGCACATGGCCTGGATAGTCGTCGCGCAATATATTTACTGCGAGCCGGTGTTGGTAATTCACTTCCTTCATTCTGTTCTGTCTGCTGTTTGGCTCTGGGGATATCGTTGGTGTGGTTTGTCGCTGGTTTTTGGGTTCTAGAGGAGGTCTCAGAGGTTCAGACCTCGGCCCTCGACTCTGAAGGCCTTGGTCTCGTCCTCTGAGGGTCCTGTTCACACTGTATGTCAATTTCACGCTCCTGAGTTTTTGTTTGGTCGGTTCTGGGTGTTTATGCTTGTTGCGCCCCTTTGTATATCCGTTGTTGGGTATCTCCTGCTCTTTGCGCCCCTGTATGTATCCGTTGTTGGGCAAGTCTCCACGTCTTTGAGCCTGAGTTCTTGGTTCCCTGTGCCGTCTCTGTGGAGCCAAAGCTCTCTGTGCCGTCTCCGCTCCAATTTCACTGTCCTCTTCATTTCAGTATGCCGAGAGAACGACTTCGCCTTAGTAGCTGCAGAGGCGGGTCTCGGGGAGGTGCAAGAGGCAGAGCCAATCCTCAGCGCTCCTCTCACTCCACGGAATCCTCCTCAAACGGAACTGATTCACGGGGTGCAAGGAGAGGCCGAGGGAGAGGCAGGGGGCGTGCTCGTGCTGCTGCCTGCGAGCATAGCTCGCATCCCTCAACTCGGTTTCGCTTCCCATGCTCACTGGATAATTCAACGTACTATGTCTCTGTTCGAATTGAGAAATGTGACAATGCAATTCCACCAGAAGTCTCTGAGGAACAAAGGCCTCCTTCTCTAATCTTGTGTCAAAGAGCTCATCCTGCGGAAACCTCGGGTACGATGGCGGGTCCAAGTGAGCCGGCAAAAGATGATGCGCCTTACACGGATTCAAGCGCGTCGGATCAATATGGTTGCAGGATTGTGGAAGAGCAACCCTCCACCTCTGTGGATGCTTGAGCCTGTCTCCAGGGCGCTCTGGTGGTGGTTCTGGCGTTTCAATGGAGTTTGTCTGGTATTTCTTGTTCTCTGCCTTCTCAGTGGGGTTTTTTATGTAAAGCTGAAGCCATGCTCAGCTCTATTCAGGTCGCACGCGGTTTTCAAACGCGCCTATGTATGCTGTTATAATGTCATCTGTTACACTGTTGGGATAAAGTCTGGGTCTGTTAGTAATGTCTGGGTCTTTTTGTCTGTCTCTCAGCTGGTTACGGTTTTTTGGCAGTCTGTTGGTCCTCCAGTTATGGTCTGTGACAAATGTCGGTCCTCTGGTTATTAAGGTCAGGTGTCTAGCTGTGCTAAATCCATCTCTGAATGGTGAATTATGAGGCAAGCCTCTTGTAATCTTTTTGTTTCCTTTTGTATAATAATAGAAGTAGCCTAATTTACAAAAAAAAAAAATATAGAACCCTAGTTCAAAATAGATATGCCACATGAATATTCTGTGGATCTTCACCATCCACCTACTAATTATTAATAATTACATTAAATTTCTGAAAGCAATAGAGGTTAATAAGGCACTATTCACTTAATAATTGTTATTAAGTAAATTAAAATATGAAAGCAATAAATATGCCTATTGACATAATAATATTGCTTGAAAAAAATTTAAAACACTAAAGTATAAATTAAAAATAATATTGTGATTAAATGAGAATTATATATATATATATATATATAATTTAAATTTACATATATATTTGTAATTTTATAATAATAATAATTTTGTTTATAAAGTTTTTTTGCTGATAAATTAACTAGAGAAACCACATGAATTAAATGGTTGGTAAATGTGGATAGGTATCAAGCCACTTATTCCATGATATATCTCACATTACCAAGATTTAAAAAACATAAAAAATAACTAAATTATAACTCTTTTTTTAAATTAATACATAAATTACATTTACAAAAACACAAAAATTTAATTATGGAGATTTACCCTATTTAACCACGAAGACCTTTAACTTACTTTGTTAGAATACCTACTCCAATACCATAACTTACTAATACTACATCCCTAAAAAAACCCTTACTTATGTTCATATAATACGCATTCACATGACATTTTTTTTAACTAATCATTTTAATTATAGAGCGAAAAAGACATAATTACTCTTGAGATAAATCTCACCTTTGATATGTGACTATTAATAAGAATAGTAAGAATACTATGTGAAGGTTCAATCCATACCATCACCTTAATAATTATTGATAATTAAATTAAAAAAATAGAACTCTCATAAGATAAATAAAAAGATACTTAGTATAAGCCTTTTTCTATTGGCTTGGAGTTTGTCTTGAAAATTAAAACCTAGAAACATGTGGTAAATGCCCCTTGATAATTTCAAATAGGATAGCTTTTCTTTCAACAATTATGATGAATCAAACTTTTTCTTAATTTATCGATTATCTAATCTATTTCATAATTAAATAAACTTTTGTATCAATAATAATTGTCCCAACTACTAATTTGACAATTCAATTATAATATATTTTCGGACTTGGAAAAATCATTCTTAAAAAAAACTTTCTAAAAAGATGGGCAACTTCCTGCTAATTTATCGTCCCTTTGTCCAAGACTAACTAGTCCGTCCCATAATCGGATGGATTTCCGTGTCTTGAACAAGGGGGCTGATGTTTCAAACCAACAGCAGATTTTCCATGTAGCTGGTACGGACTTTTCGCAAGCTTCCAACGCGCTTCCCTTTAGTTGTTATACGTTCCAATCGTGATGTGGCCATTACACACTATACCGTACGTGCGATCAGGGTTCACCAACCAGGTCTGGATCTTCAAATTTCATTTACTGTTCAGCTGAAAAGTTAATGATGGTACTTGTTTTTGGTGTATATGGCTCAAAAATCGATTTTAAACCATACCGATTATGATTAAAAAAAAATAATCATCGCAATGAACTGAAAACTTTAAAACATATAATGTTTATAAACACCCATCATTTTAAGGTTTATATATGTAAAATTATGTGTATGTTCCTATATCACACTAAGAAACCAACCGCTCTCCTGTTGTCAGAGTTGAGTAAAATTATGGTGAATGCTTCTTTGTATTCGACTGACTGTGAGTTTGACTTAGAAGCTGGATTATCGCTCCAAATTGAAATGGATCTAAAACTTTCACTATTAGCCTATAATGCAGGTTTCTTTTTATGTGATGTGAGATCAAGTTTGGAAAAAGGATATTAAATTTTTTTTTTTTAATGTGATTGTGTGAAATCAAGTTAGAAAAAGGAGAATGCTTCAAATTGAAGTGGTTTTAAAACTTTCACTATTAACTCATGATGGATATTTATTTTTATTCTGAAACTCTCATTATTAGACCATGATGTATATTTCTTTTTATTTGATTGTGAAATTAAGTTAGAAAAAGGATATTAACTTATGATAAATATTTTTTTTATTTGATTGTGAATTTAAGTTAGAAAAAAGAGAATGCTCCAAATTGAACAGGTTCTAAACTTTCACTATTAACCAAAGATGGATATTTCTTTTATTCTAAAACTTTCACTATTAACCTGTAATGTATTTTTCTTTTCCTTTGATTGTGAAATCAAGTTAATAAAAAAATATTAACTTAGAATGAATGTTTCTTTCTATTGTGAATTCAAGTTAGAAAAAAGAAAATGCTGCAAATTGAACTGGATCCAGAACTTCCACTCTTAACTTAGGATGAATATTTCTTTTTATCTGATTATGAATTGAAGTGAAAATTTGGATCTAAAACTTTCACAGTTAACATATAATAAATGATGAATGTTTTTTTTTATTTGATTATGAAATCAATTTAGAAAGAGGATTATGCTCCAAATTAAACTGGATATATATATATATATTTTCCCAAAGTGAGTAGTTTATAAGTAATTATATATAAAAAGCAGGTTAACACTTTTCTATATATATGCTCGAAATTGAACAGGATTTAAAACTTTCAAAATATATATCTTTTTTCCAAAAGTGAGTAGTTTATAAGTAATTATATATAAAAAGCAGGTTAACTTTATCGCTTGTTTTATTTAAAACCATGTATATGTAAATTAGTAGCATATACATGTAAAAGAAAAACAGAGAAGTTAAAATAGATTTATGAACTTATTAAAATAGATTTGAACTGCAAAGATAATCAACTCACACTTGTAACAGAAATTGAGAAAGCAAAACTTACACTTTTCTAAAATCTTATTCACCTGCCATCCCCGATCCCCGGAAAAAACGCTCACCTCAAATTGCAGGTCTGCGTCCGACTATAAGTGGGGCATTTGTGCTCTCTCCAGAACGCGCAAATGTAATAGGCTTCCAAAATCTTAGAATACTGCAACGATGGGAGAAAGGGGTAACAGAAGCTGGGTCATTTGGATGGTCATGTGCATGCTGTTGATGTTGTTGAATTTATTGTCTTGGGATGTTCGTGCTCAACCAGGTATTACTCAACATTCTAAAAACAACTCTGGTTGCTCTCATTCGCAGATATTGGGTGATGCTTCCTTCCTTTTGTTTCCTTTAGATCATTGAATAGTGTATTTGTTGTGCTCATTCAGTGTTGATATGTCTGGCTTAATCAGATTTCTTTGATTACTTAAATGAATGTGTCGTAGGGTTTCTGAGTATATCTTGCGGAGCAAAAAGAAACCACACTGACGCAAACAATATAACATGGGTTCCTGACGATAATTACATTGACGTGGGTCAGACAGCAGACATAGGGGACGCGTCTAAACGAGCCTACGGTTCTTACCTGCATACTCTACGCTTCTTCCCAAAGCCCCTCAACAAATCTTGCTATCAGTTGCCTGTGACTCCCAATGTGCCTTCCCTTTTGAGAACATGGTCTGTCATTGGCAATTATACCGGATCTGAAAAATTTGCTGATTTTTTTCTCTCTGTAGAAACACCCGGTATGCTGTTTCAAACAGCTTCAACAATAAAAACTAAAGATCCAAACGGTTTTGAGTTAATTTTTGTTAGTGCTGGCAGAGTGTTGTATATTTATTTGATCAGAACCTCCGAGACTGATGATCCCTTTATCTCCGCCATCGAGTTGAGGACCCTCGAAAATGGAATGTATCCCCAGGCTAAACCAGGAACAACGTTGCGGATATTAGCCAGGAAAGATGTAGGTGGAAATTCGTTGATTAGGTGAGCATTTGAGCTATATGTTCTACCTATGAGACATGCCTCAAATATGTTTGATCTGTGCATGGCAATTTTGATACACTGTATGTTACATTGTGTGTGATATTTCTTGTGAAATAAGCATCTGTGCAGGCCAATTTTGGTACACTGTATGTTACTTTGTGTGTGATATTTCTTGTGAAATAAGCAGGTATCCTCGAGACAACTTCGACCGGGTCTGGCGTGTAGATGTTGATAATTCGACTCCTGTGCGGACTGTAAGCTCTCAGCAGCCCATTCCATTCAACAATAACGAAAACCTTGTTCCAAATGCTGTCATCGAGACGGCGTGGGTTCCGGACGTGGACAGCTTTGCAATCAGTCTAGGGACAATCTATGGGCAGAACACACTACTAATGTTATATTTCGCAGAAATAGAAAGGCTGAAAGTATCTAAGTCGAGATCATTTTACGTCACAATACAGGGGAATAGGCGATCAAACATCATTAATTTGGTGCCATATTACTCTGCCGTGGAGATTACAGTCCGAGCGTCTAATCCCTTTGAATATTGTTGGAATTTAATTCCAACTGCATCACATAAATGCTGAACAAAGATTTGATCTACAACAGTTATTTCAGATTGTTCGGTGCCGCAAAGTCTTCTGATATTTTTGAGCATTAAATTCAGAAATTAAATCCCCTGCAGACAGTCGTCTTATTTTTGCTGAAAAGGCATCACCGCCTTCTGCAATAAATACAAAGATAAATATCAGCAGATATTTTACATAGTTTATTGTTTAATCAGATTTTTATTTTCCTATAAATGTAATGCACAGTAGTTCTGTTTTCAAGTGCAAGAAGGTGTAAGCAGAAAAAAAACAGCAATTCTGTTTTCTGTCTGAGTGTGGGAAATTTTAGAACAGCAGTTCTGTTTCTGAGAGAAGGCTAGAAGAACATAGTGAGTCTCTTCTGTAAATGCACAGCAGTGCTGAACCTGCGATTTTCTGAGATAGAAAATCGATTTCTGGAACTGAAGCGTTCCTCTTGTAACAGCTAAGTTTACTGTATCAGTTTTGTTTACTGTTTATGAATACAAGTTCACTGTTTTGCTGATTTTCAGTTGCTGTTACACCAAGTGTCAAAAACACTTTGATTTTACTCTGTAAGTTTATAAATGATTTGACGCCCCTTGTTTTAGTTGCTGTAACACCAAAGCGTCAACTTCTTAAAGTGACTTAGCGTCAAAAACAGTTTTCTGTTTTTTCTGTGTTAACAAAAACAGAGTATTTTTCCCGTTGCTGCAACACCACGATCAGCGTTGCTGCAACACCGAATCCTGTTGCTGCAACACCAAGTCCAAAAAACAAAATTATCAGTTTTCTGTGCAGAAACAGAGCAGTTTTGTGTTGTTTGTTTGTTAAGGAATTTAGCAGAAAATTCCACCATTGTATCAGAGTGTTGTTCTCTGATCTTTTGTGTTTGAAATCAC
>APFE031314197.1:436049-456530 GCA_000404065.3 Pinus taeda
TGGAGGGATCTGGAAGGTTAGTTGTTAGAACAAATTCGCCCAAACAGGATCAGCGCGGGTGAGACACTGGGGTGGCACGCTGACATCGCAAACCAACTACAGAGGAGTTCTGGTCAGCGCTCAACAGGACAAACGGAGGGTGCGCTGTCCGTAAAATGGGACCAGCGCGGAAAAGACGTGTGCTTCCGCGCTGGCATCGCAACAGCAACATTGACCTCCGCCTATCAGCGCGGTTATTTCATTAACAGACGCGATGATTCATTTAACTTAGGCAAAGAGGGTTTTTTAGCCATTTTGAGGAGCATGAGTATAGGTGAATGTGGTTTATAGCACAGTAGGGAGACTAACATGATGGCAGTGACATTTTACTGTGTAACAGAAGCTTAGAAAAACAGTGAATGTAAAGACAATTGTGTCTCATGAAGAAGAACAGGAAGGGACAACAACATTAATCCCTCCTTGGTGGCTCCTCCTCCACCATAGCAAGTTCAACAAACCACACCACAAGCTGGAATTCGAACAGCCTTAAGAAGTCAAGGTAGTGCTTCTTCAAGCACACCATAGGGATCAGAAATACCCTCAAGTTCGGATGGAACTCCAAGCACACCAAGAAGACCAAGATTTAGAAATCTGAATGAGATTTATGAACAAGGAGAGGTAAGTAACAATACTAGTCTAAATTCATTATTCACTTTATATTGTCATGTTAATGACCCAGTTCATTTTGAAGATGCTGTAAATGAAGATAAATGGATTGAAGCAATGAATGAAGAAATTGGTGCAATTAAAAAGAGTAAAACATGGGAGTTAGTGGACCTCCCTGAAGGCAAAGATTCCATTGGAGTTAAGTGGGTCTATAAGACCAAAAGCAATGCTGAAGGCAAGATTGACAGGCACAAAGAAAGACTTGTTATGAAAGGCTACAAGCAGCAACAAGGCAAAGACTATGTTGAAACCTTTGCACCAGTAGCAAGGATGGAAACAGTCAGAAAGTGTTGTCTATTGCAGCACAACAAAAATGGAAGATTTATCAGATGGATGTTAAATCTACATTCCTAAATGGAGTGTTAAAAGAAGAAGTTTATGTTGAACAACCTCCAGGTTATGAAGTTGATGGCCAAGAGCATAAAGTTTACAAACTGAAGAAGGCTCTTTATGGGCTGAAGCAAGCTCCAAGAGCATGGTACAGTAGAATAGATGCTTATCTAATTGAGAATGGGTTTGATAATTGTGATGGTGAACCCACACTCTACATAAAGGAGAATGACAGTAAGATTATTATTGTTGTTTTATATGTAGATGATTTAACTTTTACTAGCAATGATACTTCTTTCATTGCTGATTTTAAAGCAGTCATGAAAAATGAATTTGAAATGACTGACTTGGGCTTCTTAAGATATTTTCTTGGAATTGAAGTAGACCAAAGTGAAAATGGTGTTTTCATTTCTCAAGTTAAATATGTAGAAGCAACGTTGAAGAGATTTAACATGCAGAATAGCAAGGTAGTTGTGACTCCAACTGTAATGGGGTTGAAATTGACCAAAGAAGACAACAGCAAGGATTTTAATCCAAAATTGTACAAGAGCATAGTTGGCAGCCTTATGTACTTGACTGCAACTAGGCCAGACATTATGCACGCTGTGAGTTTAATCTCCAGATTTATGGAAAGACCGAAAGAGACTCATTGGCAGGCAGCCAAGAGGATTCTAAGGTATGTGAATGGAACGAAGGGGTTTGGTATTTTATACTCCTCTTCTGAAAGTTTCATGTTGACAGGTTACACGGACAGTGATTGGGCTGGAAGTGTTGATGATAGGAAAAGCACATCAGGATATGTGTTTCATATGGGATCGGGAGCCATCTCATGGGCTTCCAAGAAGCAACCAGTTGTGGCTTTATCAACAGCAGAGGCAGAGTATGTGGCAGCAACAGCAGCAGCATGCCAAGCAGTGTGGCTGAGAAGAGTTCTCAGAGATTTGTGTCATGAACAGGAAAATGGCACAACCATTTACTGTGACAATAGCTCAGCAATAGCTTTGTCTAAAAATTCTGTTTTTCATAAAAGAAAAAAGCACATAGATACCAAATTTCACTTCATACGTGAATTGGTTAACAATGGTGAGATTGTTTTGCAGCACTGCAGAACAGAGGATCAGCTGGCTGACATCTTGACAAAACCATTGCCAAAGAAAGGTTTTGATCATTTCAGGAAATGCATGGGTATGCAGCAGTTGAAATTAAGGGGGAGTGTTGGAATTTAATTCCAACTGCATCACATAAATGCTGAACAAAGATTTGATCTACAACAGTTATTTCAGATTGTTCGGTGCCGCAAAGTCTTCTAATATTTTTGAGCATTAAATTCAGAAATTAAATCCCCTGCAGACAGTCGTCTTATTTTTGTTGAAAAGGCATCACCGCCTTCTGCAATAAATACAAAGATAAATATCAGCAGATATTTTACATAGTTTATTGTTTAATCAGATTTTTATTTTCCTATAAATGTAACACACAGTAGTTCTGTTTTCAAGTGCAAGAAGGTGTAAGCAGAAAAAAAACAGCAATTCTGTTTTCTGTCTGAGTGTAGAAAATTTTAGAACAGCAGTTCTGTTTCTGAGAGAAGGTTAGAAGAACATAGTGAGTCTCTTCTGTAAATGCACAGCAGTGCTGAACCTGCGATTTTCTAAGATAGAAAATCGATTTCTGGAACTGAAGCGTTCCTCTTGTAACAGCTAAGTTTACTGTATCAGTTTTGTTTACTGTTTATGAATACAAGTTCACTGTTTTGCTGAATTTCAGTTGCTGTTACACCAAGTGTCAAAAACACTTTGATTTTACTCTGTAAGTTTATAAGTGATTTGACGCCCCTTGTTTTAGTTGCTGTAACACCAAAGCGTCAACTTCTTAAAGTGACTTAGCGTCAAAAACAGTTTTCTGTTTTTTCTGTGTTAACAAAAACAGAGTATTTTTCTCGTTGCTGCAACACCGAATCCTGTTGCTGCAACACCAAGTCCAGAAAACAAAATTATCAGTTTTCTGTGCAGAAACAGAGTAGTTTTGTGTTGTTTGTTTGTTAAGGAATTTAGCAGAAAATTCCACCATTGTATCAGAGTGTTGTTCTCTGATCTTTTGTGTTTGAAATCACCATAAAATTCCAACAAATATTACTCTGCAGACTTCAAATTTGGCCTTGTGAAGACCGCTAATTCCACCAGTCGTCCTATAATCAACGCTTATGAGTATTATTTGTTAATTGATACCGATCCAGCAACAGATTCGCAAGATAGTAAGTCCCTTGCTAATTTTTTCATTAATGATATTATAATTCGATTTATAACCAGGTAGTTCTGAAACTGTAGTGGAAGTTATTGGCGCTATTAAAAGAAGGTTTGACATAAAAGATTGGATTTCGGATCCTTGTTATTTGATCCCCTGGAATGGAATTCACTGTGATGGTGAATCTTCAGCCATAAGAATTTCGGAAATGTAAGTTGATACCTTTGATTTGCTTACAGTTAACAGCCAAATTTGAAACCATAGGGGCTTACGATGTTAATCTTTTTTCTCTAGAAATTTGTCTGGAAGGAATCTGAGAGGACCAGTGCCAGAAGATATTGGAGACCTAACTGCATTAGTTACAGTGTAAGCAAAACTCTAATCTTTTCTCTTTGTATTCTAATGTGAAAAGGTTGTGGAATAAAGCAAGTACGCATGACCATTATAAAATGTTTCATCTTCCGGGTGTGGTGAAATTAATTATCCGCTGATGGTTGAAATGTTGGGAAGCATTCTTCATATCTTGTTTAAAACTCGCCCTCTTACAAGCGATTATGAAAAATACAGTTTAAGGTGTGGCTTCATATAGTTAGTTTTGCGTACTATATCGGTAGCGGCATTATCGATCCCTGTTGCAATTAGCAGGTCACTTGACAATAATCATCTCATTGGATCCTTGCCAAATTTTTCGACGCTAACCATGTTAGAGAGATTGTAAGTACTTTCTTACGAACATAAACGCTCACGTTGTCGTCTATCATTTATTTTAGAGACAGATTGATCGTCCTTTTACAAATATAAGTGCAACCATTTTGTTCTCCTGTTGTGCAGACATCTACAAAACAACCGCTTGAACGACAGTCTTCCTGATTGGCTATCTAAATTGAAAAACCTTAAAGAGTTGTATGTCAACCTACCCTGGTTAATATAATTTTATGAAATTAGAAGCATTTTATGACTAATATAATAGAACAGCCATTTTTCCCACTGACAGGTTTATAGAGAACAATAATTTCAGCGGTGTCATTCCTGCAGAACTTTTTTACAAGCCTTCACTGAAATTCAGGTAATTTAATATCTTATTTCTTATTTTTCGTATTGCCCACGAATTGCATTCTAATATATTCAAGGTCTCGATTTTTCATTGCAATGTTTATACTTAAACGGCTGAAAGTTTAATCTCTTTACTTGGTGTGTTGCAGATACTCTGGCAACAACGACCTTTGTGTAGGTATGGATAAGGGAAAATGTATCAAAGAAATTCAAGAAAGCGGGAATATTTCAAGAAAGGGCAGAGTGAATGTTATCCTTGCAGTAACGATCAGCGCAAGTTTAATCATCGCTTTGGGGTTGGTGGTGGGTATTGCTGTATATCGAAAGCAATTAAGAGCAAAACAACGTCCCAGTGAAGGTTACCAAATAACTTGAATTTTAAGTATGATATTTTAATACAGAAAATCGCGGTTGTCTTCCTAGGAAATCAAGAGTTGTTTAATAATACCTAGCAAATTTGCAGTCAACCCAATTATGATGCCGAATCGAACAATATCCCGTGCCTTTACTCTGGAAGAGATGATTGTGGCCACGGAAAATTTTAGCAGAAAGATTGGGGAAGGTGGCTTTGGATCTGTGTTCTTGGGTAAATTGCCAAATGGAAAAGAGATAGCCATAAAGGTTCTCTCATTCTTCTCCAGACAAGGCGTTCACCAATTTCAGAATGAGGTAATTCTGAGATTCTTAAGCCATGTAGGATTCAATTTAACCATATATTTTTAATGGCACCGACATCGACGGTGATGTGTGGCAGCACTCATAAATATGTGCTTCACTTGATTGATATATTGGTATCTTTACTATGCTACTGTAATGAATGTTGATTAACAGGTTGATCTTCTTTCTAAAGTGCATCACAAGAAGTTGGTAGCTTTACTAGGATACTGCAGTGAATCTCGAGACCTGATGCTTATCTACGAGTACATGGCTGGAGGATCATTAAGAGACCGTCTTTATGGTAAATATTTTGCTGATAAATATTGTTCGAATGATTTGTTGCATGTTAACAGGAATTACTACGAATCTGCGATGACCATAAACTTTTATTTGATTCTAAATGTCCTTTTCCAGGTACAAGCCCAAAAATTTCGGAACTGAGTTGGAAAGCACGGCTTAATATAGCATTAGATGCCGCCCAGGGTATCTCTTTAAAGGGTCCATTTTATTAATTTGATTACATCTAAATCATTCAATTTATCCAATCCACCGTAATAATGTTTCTCATTTAATGTGGCTGTGACTTTTATTTGAAGGACTGGAATACTTGCATGTGGGTTGCACGCCAAAGATAATTCACAGGGATGTCAAGACCGCTAACATTCTTCTGGACAGTAGTTTGAATGGCAAGCTTGCCGATTTCGTTCTCTCAAAGATGACCAGTGAAGGGGAGGTTACTCATGTTACCACTACGGTGAAAGGAACTCCAGGATATCTCGATCCAGAGTAAACCATAGATATAACATTCACTCTCTTTGCAATGTTGTTGAAGCTGAACGAATTCAATTAATTACTGACGCCTCTGGATTTGTTTGGCAGGTATTTTCGCACTCACCAGTTGACGGAAAAGAGTGATGTATATAGTTTTGGAGTTGTTCTTCTGGAGATCGTATGTGGGAGATCACCCATAAATGCACATTTGACAGACGACGAGCTGAACCTCATTCAATGGGTAAGAAATGAATGGAATGGAAAATCGTTACCTTGAAAGATTAACAGTATAATATGTTTTTTGAAGTGAATCATTGGGCTACGGACTAACGATATCTATATTTGGGAGTATTGGAAAGGGGAGGTCTTATGTGGAGAGGAGTGAAAATCCTGGGGAAATAGAAGAGGTCGCAGATAAAAGGTTGAGTGGAAACTACTGCATGGAATCTATTACCAGTATTGTGAAAGTAGCGCTTACATGTGTGGAACCAAAACCATCGTTGAGGCCGACGATGGGTGAAATAGTAGGAAAGATAAAAGAAGCCCTCTTTCTTGAAAATGGAAATAATTCTCCTCTTCCAGAGCCGGAGCGGACTCGAATGGAGTTTGGAGATATCAGTGTGCGAGGGGACACAAGTCGACCCGAATATATGGTATGGGGTGATAATAGCTCCAACATCCCCCATGTAGGAAGATGAGTTCATTTTTGACAATAATGCTTCACCGTAATATATCAGAGGGATATGGGCAAAACAAGTGCTTATAACAAGCTATATGAGTCACACGTCTTCCTTAACCATTAAGCTAAGTAAGGATGTGTAATGTGTATTGTGATTATGCCATAATAATATATTAACCATAAACATAAACCTCGTTGTTTCAAGCTGATTCCCATTGGTGTGAATAAGGTATTGATTACAGTTGATGGAGCTTTCATATCTTGGCATCCTCTATTTTAAGGATCTTTTTAGGAAGAGATACTGCCTCTCTTTGAGAGAGCCTTGTCAACTCAAACTTTCTTGCTGTTGCTCATAAATCGTATGGCCTATATTGTAATTATTGGGTAAAGCAAGTGAATTCTTGGCCACTGAACCTGAAAATTTCTTCCAGTTATTCAAAAATCTTATTGACTATATTGTAATCATTGGGTAAAGCAACTAAATTCTTTAGCATTCATAGATCACATTTATTTAGTTGTTTTTCATATATATATTAGTTTAGTTTTAGTTGTTTTCCTATAATATTTTTTATTAATGTGTATATATATTGGAATTATTTTAAATCATTTATTATTATTATAATATACCGTATTATATTAAACTTTTTCATAAATAAAAACAAATTGGTATAATAAAAATATATCAAGCAGTACATTACATGTAGATCTGTAAACGAAATCGACCCAGACAATGTCATGAAGTTATCAATTTATTGGGTGGCTTTATTCTGACACCCAATATATAGTATCAGAGGGATCACATGCAATGGCCACCTAACAGTACAAGTGCCTGTCCTATTTCATGAATTAGGAGTATATTGTCCCAATTTTAATTTATTATGTTTTATACAAGTACTTGGCCACTTGAACGGAGCACCATCGTCCATCACCACCACGGACGCGCCAATAGCAGACTACATCTACGAATCGATAAACAATGCACGTCTGCAATAAATAGGAGCAATCTAACTCTTAAATGTTTTTGTCATTTTGTGGTAAATTTGCAATCCAATTTTTTTTATAGTAAAATTATAATTTATAATTATTTAAAATATATAAAATATAATTTAATGATTTTTTTAAATAATAAAAAATTAAAATTTATAAATTATATTTATTTAAATTTATTATATTAAAAAATAATAAATTTACCCAATATCATTTATGAAAAGTAATGGAAGTACTCTAAAAAATTCTTATAAAAATTAATTTTCATTTCATTAATATATATTTGTTAAAATATAAAATTCAGAAAAATGACCTTTTAACACTAATATGTTATCTTAGAGTAGACCTCTTCCTAAATACATACACCTTTCTGCACAGTACTTTACAATATTATATTGCTATTTAATGCACCATATACAAAGTTTATTCATTATTGTTTGCTCCTATGCATGAAACGCTTTGTTGATTTCTGTTAACCTCAGTGATATTCTAAAAGTTTTCATTCCTTCTTAGCAAGAACAATGTTTATAGTTTTTACTCTTTCTTTGCGAGAATAATGTTTATTAAAATTATATTTATTAATATACATATGGTTTTATTTTTAGTTTTTGCATTATTAATGAATATAATATTGATTTAATGGTTAAAGTGTATTTGTTTTATTTTTTTATTTTTATTTTTTAATTTTAAATAAAATTTTGGGAAAATGTTGAATATTTCTATTTTCTATAAATTCAAAAATAATTTTTTAATTTTCTGGAAATCTTATTTTTCATACTTTTAATGGAACATAATTCCCTTCATAGAAAACATTTTATTTTTTATATTTGTCAGTGCCTAACAATTCATTAGAAAAAAAAAAAAAACTAATTTTCTGAGTGATAATACTTCTAATGGGACATAATTCCCTTCATAGAGAACATTTTATTTTTGGTATTTGTCCCTACCTAACAATTCATTAAGAAAAAAACTAATTTTCTGAGTGATAATTCCATGAGTGAGTGCTCTGACATTCACTAACACTGACATTGAAACTTTTATGATACTCCTCTTCCCAATGATGACAGAACTTCCCAATGATGCTAAAAATGAAGTAGTTGCAGCTCCTTTGCATAAGCGAGAGAGGGGAAGGGCTACACAAATCTAGAGTTAATATTTTTTTGTGTGGAGATGACTATTACTTGTATAAATGTCCACATCGTTTATTGTACTGGTAATGACATTGTTGGAACTATAGCTTTAATGTCTTATTAAATTCATAAAATTAACCATATTTTTATGAGTTAAACTTGTTGCACTTTGAGTGTCATGAATAGACATGGTAATACTATGTAAAAAGTGTTAAACCAAAATATTTAGCGACTCCAATAATAGAAAAAACCTAATAATCCAAAAACCAATTATATATATATAATATATATTAGTATATAATATATATATATATATAATTATATATATATAATTATTAATAAAATTAAGGGTGTGAATTTAAAATTAGGCTTACTCTTAATATGATAATCCATTAAATAATTAACTTATAATGGTTACATTGTTAATACTAAGGTTATATTAAATAATTAGTTAATGAATTAGTTAATAACATTAATTAATTAACTAAAGGATATTTAAGATGTTATGGATTGATGGTATAATGTTAATTATAATAAAAATTTTAAAGGTACAAAGTGTGTTTCAATGCATGATAAACATGTTTGAGAGTAATTGGTAGGTGTATTGTAGTAGCTCACTTAGCTAGTAAAGGGAGAGGATTTAAAATATTCATGAGGATCTGCTTAGTATCAATAATTCTTGTTTATAAGCATAATAAAAAGGAAATATTAAACTTATCATTTTGTAAACATGTGTGAGTCAAGTGAGAGTTGAAAACTTCCTAAGCTACAATATTGAACCTTTTGTGTCATGCAAATATTTGACCAATAAAGAATAGCGAGGAAGCAAGGAAATGGAGGTCGAGGAGGGTCAATACAAATACCATATCCTCTAGAAAACTTTGGCTCCATAGTGGAAATTAATGAAACATTAAGAGGGCACCAAAAAAACTGAGGTGGAAGTAGAGCACCCTCCATTAGAGGTGGAGAACTACAAAGGATCAAGGGACTCTGATAGATAACTTCGAACTAACGACATTATTAGAGAGATCTAGAAGATCATGCTCCAAAAATTTGTTGGAGGCCTTGCAAAGGAATGAGCAGAAGCTTGGTTGGAGGGAATGAAAAGATGTTTCACACTTAGATAATTTAATTCCAATTTAAAGGCTAAGATAATGATATTTTAGCTCTGAGATAGTGTCGTAAATTGGTGAGATAACACCTCACTCATGACACAGTTAGTGGGGAGTTATTTGAGAAAAGGTTCAAGAAGAAGCACCTGGCAACATATTACAGAGAATAACAAGTAGGAGACTTACCTATGGGAATTTATAATCATCTCTAATTTGATGCTTGATTTATTATCATATTAATATTAATTTATGCATTATGAATTTTGTGGGGCCAGAGATATAGTTTTCATGATTTAATCACAATTTTGATGTTATTTATGAATATGTTTACTTGCATCCAATATGACATTTATACTTTATCACTGAATTAAGATGTTTTGGCTATTACATGAGTTAATTAAATGTTACAAGCATATAATGGTATAGGGATGATAAACAAATGTATTGACTAATATTGAGGTCAATGCATTGAAATGATTAAAAATTAGTAGGAATTAGCTAATTATAATGTCAATGTATTAATTTCAATCATAAAAACTCAAAATATATGCAATAAGTATGCATTAATAACAATAAAATGATCCTTTCAAAAAAAATATGCATATCATGATGTTCATTCATGTGCATATGACACATCATGATCCATAACAATAAAACCTTAAAGCCATATCATGTTATCTTGAATTGACTTAAAACAAGGTATCCATATTTGTGGTGATACATAAATATGGGCCTAATGGTTAAGAGCATGTGTTTCCTCCTAAGAGGTCACAGGTTCAAAACCAGAGGGGGTAGAGTATGTATGCCTTCGTAGACTTAGCAGTCAAATCGCTGCGCGGAGGTGGGTCCCTTGTCCCACAAACAAGGGGGTCTCATACACCAATTTGGTGTCTCGCTTGGCTGTGACCTTAAAAATGGATATATTATTATTATTATTATAAAAGCATCTAAATGCCCATTTTCCTTGATACAATATTCAAATAACATTATGACATCCATTAACTATCTATTACTGTTATGATATATGCATAATTCATAATTGTTAGTTATAATTCTACGACAAATAAGAAGAATAGATAAATATTGTCATGAAATACATATACCCATTGGTTCCTTTGATGTTATCATGTTTAAAATACTAAATTGTCAACATATCTCATCATTAATTAACTCAAATCATAGTGAAATATCTTCATATGAATATATCTCCAACCTCCCATGTAGGAAGATGAGCTCATTTTTTTCAATAATACTTCACCGTAATATATCAGAGGGTTATGGGCTAAGTGCTTATAACAAGCTAAGTAAGGACGTGTAACCTGTATTGTGACTATGCCATAATAATATATTAACCATAAACATAAACTTGGTTGTTTCGAGCTGATTCCCATTGGTGTGAATAAGGCACTGATTACAGTTGATGAAGCCTTCATATCTCGGCATCCTCTCTATTAAGGATCTTTGAGAGAGTATTGTCAACTCAAATTCTCTTGCTGTTGGTCATAAATTGTATTACGTATATTGTAATTATTGTTTAAGGCAAGTGAATTCTTGGCCACTGAACCTGAAAAAATTTCTTCGAGTTATTCAAAAATCGTATTGCCTGTATTGTAATCATTGGGCAAAGCAACTAAATTCTTTAGCTTTCATGGATCACATATATTTAGTTGTTTTTCATATACATGAGTTTAGTTTTAGTTGTTTTCTTATAATATTTTTTTTTATTAATGTGTATATATATTGGAATTATTTTGAATAATAAATAATAATAAACCGTATTATATTAAATTTTTTCATAAATAAAAACAAATTGGTATACATATAGGTACGTTGTTTATTTTTTATGAGTGATAGGTTCGGTATATATGTGTTTTTTTGGCTCCTCGCTATCGGTCTATTTTTCTAATAGAAAATCTTGATCCAGAGAACTTTGTTTCCTATACTTAACTTTGTTTCCTATACTTATATGATGGCCATGGCCCTGGCCCTGGCCCTGGCCCTGGCCCTGATCAGTTTATATCTTACACCAAAATATTCCAGCTACGGAATATGTTATTGCTCTTTATAGTAACCCTCTTATGTAAATCTATTTCATATTAATGATTTAATATAAATCATGCTTTTTTTCGTCCCGAAAAACAAATAGATTACATGTAGATCTGTAAACCAAATCGACCGAGACAATGTCATGAAGTTATCAATTTATTGGGTGGCTTTAGTCTGACACCCAATATATAGTATCGGGGAGATCACATTAATTTATTATGTTACATTGGGTGATACCACTTGAACCGAAATGCACGACGGCAATTGTCCATCACCACCACGGCCGCGCCAATAGCAGAGCCCATCTACGAATCAATAAACAGGGCACGTCTGCTGAATGAATCAATAGCTAGGAGAAATCTATCTCTTACATGTTTTTGTCATTTTGGGGTAATTTTGCAATGCAATCTTAATTATTTAATGATTTTTAAAAATAATAAATATTTAAAATTTATAAATATATTATTTTGAAATTTATTATATTAAAAAGTAATTAATTGTCATATCATTTATATTTATGAACGTATGTTATTCTTAATTTATTTATTTTAATAAAAAATTAAATTTATTTTCATTAATATGTTATTTTTCAATTTACCTAATGGAAATAATCTAATTTTATAAAAAATAATTTCATTTTTATTAATATATATTCATCAAATTTATAAAATTTAGAAAAATAACGTGTAGAGCTTTTCTTGTGCGGTACACTGAAAGTTTTGGACACAGTGAAAGCCAAAGCTCCGCACTAGCAGCAAAGCTTGACACAAGCAAAGCTCTACATAAGTCTAGTAAATTTTTTTAAGGTTTATTTCTTACGGTGGGTTGGGGAGCTAACTAAGAAACGATTATTATTTTTACAAATTTCAATACTCGTAAGGACATTATTGAAATCATAGCTTTAAAGTTTATTAAATTTATGAATTTAATCATATTTTTAACAGTTAATCATTAATGTGAAAGCATGTAAAATTAAGCATTTAGGAACACATCCCATTGATTTTCTTTCTCTTTTTTGAAATGAAGACATGTAAACTTAAACATTGGTTAACACCCGGTGTTTCAAGTTTTTAAACAATGTGCGGAGCTTTGCATGTAAAACAATATATATAGTTTTTCTTGAGTGGAGGTTTCCGCAAAGTAAAACCTACCTCCGCACAAGCAAAGCTCTAGACATGTCTAGCAAATGTTTTTAAGGTTTATTTATTAGCATGGGCTAAGTAGCTAAGTAAGAGACAACTATTACTTTTACAAATTTCCTCATTTGTAATGACACTATTGAAATTATAACTTTTACATTTTATTAAATTCATGAAATTTAATGATATTTTTACCAATTAATCATTTATTTCAAAGCATGTAAAATTAGGCATTTAAGAATATGTGGCATTATTTTTTTTTGAAAAGAAGGCACGTAAAATTAAACTTAGGTGTTTAAAGTTTTAAAGAGTGTGTACTTTTCAATTAAAATTAACATTACATAAGTATTATTACATATGACATTATTTAAAAGCATTAAAATACCAAATTTAAAAGTATGATTTTCAAAGTAATAAAATATTAATATTAACATATATTTTCAAAATAAACACAAATGAATATGTGCGGAATTACGAAGAGAGTCCATTGTGTGGAGGAAACTTTTAAGTTTTCATTATGCAAACCTTCACACTCTTCAAAATCTATTAATAATAAAATAACCATTGGCCATGTGCGTGATTGCAGAGAAAGATTTCAAGCACAAAGGTGAACACCCTAGGTGCACTTGCAAGAAGTTGTGGAACCCATATGCCTATAGGCGGGGTTGCATGCATGAGTCGATGACATGTGGTTGAGTTGGGGCACCAGGTGACACAATCACAAGATGGATGCCAAGGGCGAGTCAGGCGGAGGGCATTGACGATACACACACAATAGGTGTGGGTCGTGTTGTACCTGTTTCCTGTAGGCAATCCTTGGCTGCAAAACCTATGCCAGGAAACAAACTCAACTAGCCTTTAGATTCAAGCTGGCCTTTGAACCAGAGGGGGCTCCCTCAATGGTTACGAGGCTTTGTTTAACGCTGTTCACTTGTCACTGAACAACAACCTTTGAAGCACAATGGCAAAATTTGTGGTTTTAATTGGGGGTGGTTGGCGATCAATGACAATCCCTAGTCATGATTAAAGGCTTCTCTAATAGGGTCCCTTCTAAAAGTGTCAACTTCCAGTTTGACAGAATGAATTAGCTTTTTCAAGGATTATGGAAGAAGAATGTAAGGGGATTCCTAATAATTGAGTAGTCAGACTGACTACTTAACAACTAAGGAAATTTAGATGCGTGTAGAAGATTTCTACAGCCCAAAAAAAACATATCCAAAGGTAACAAAGGGACAAAGTGAAACTGATTCCAAAAGGAGCAATTTTAGATAGATAGTCTAACGAGCTAATCTCTTTAAATGGCTATCAGGAAAAATAAAGCAAAAACCAGTCAAAGAGGAGTTATCTTAGACAAACAATCCAATAAATTGATCTCTTTCAGTTTATGATTTTGCAGGGAATTACTAGGAGATTAAGACTTAATCTACCTTACCCAGACCTTCTTACAATTTCTTTGAACATATGTAGAACAAGTTATGAAAATACTAGAAAGACACACGAGAAACACAAAATTCTGTCATAACTCGAGCTGGAAGGCCTTCATTAGAATTCTACTAGAGAAGTTGTTACATAGTTAAAGAGCCTTGGCATCAAAAGTACACTCCTATTACTTCAATTGATGAAGTATTTATGCAATTTGTTACAAAATATCTTGATAGAAATATCAAGAGCTATTACAAATATCTGAAAACTGTATAACAAAAATAGAACACAAATAAAGGTAACTAAAACTATTTGAAGAGTTCCGGTACTGTCCTTGAGGATTTCTGTTGCTAAAGAAGAGCAATTCGAATTTGTTTGCAACTCATATTTGATGAGGTGGCCTCCAAGTCACTAACTATTTTTGAGCTTTTTCCTCCCGAATTTTTGAAAAATAGGGTTTTGTAATACCTTTGTTTCTTCCAAACAATTACAGCTGTTAGAAAAATGAGAGAAGTGGTTGTAAGTGATGATGTTGGTAACAAAACATTCTTTCACATTTTTGAAAATTCATTTCCACATGCTCGGAAACCGCATTTGAAAATGCTGACTAAAAATAGGAAAATCCGGGAAAATATTCCTTTAAAGATG
Organism: Pinus taeda; assembly: GCA_000404065.3. NCBI lineage: Eukaryota > Viridiplantae > Streptophyta > Pinopsida > Pinales > Pinaceae > Pinus > Pinus taeda. The sequence goes on from APFE031314197.1 coordinate 450,970, forward strand.
CACTTGTATCTCCCAAACCATAACAAGTGTTAGAAAACTGAGAGAGGTTTTTGTACATGAGGAGGTTAGAAAACAAAACTCTTTCAGTTTTCAAAATACATTCTCATGGGTTTGTAAGAAATGTTTGACATTACTATAGGGAGAAAACATAATTTCAGCTGACCATGAGATAGGCATATGACGTGGGGGTAGGAGATGATGTGGAGGCAGAAGGAAGGCATGGGATGGAACAGTAAGTGGGAGTAGGATGAGTAAGGAGGAGATAAGTGGCAGTGGTTGACTGACGGGGAAATGTTGTGAAAGCTAATGTAATTAAGAAGGGTGGTCTTCGCAGGGAGTGAATGTGATTAGTGGAGTTAACTGACAAACGACGTGGCAGAAAGTGAGTGGCAGGAGCGAAATAGATAGGAGAGCAGTATCGGGAGGCGAAGAAACAACTTTTCAAGGGGGAGGGGAAGCGGTTAACAGCTTTTCTTAGGGGGTCCGAAATGATGGGAGGCTACCACGTTAGGGTGGGCGTGGTTTCGTATACTGCCCATATTGGACCCCCTCAGACGGTAAAGCTCGAATGGTAAGGGGGGCCTGAAATCGTATTCGGGCCATCGAATGTGGGAAGATGGGAAAATATGGAGCGCGATGTGACGGAAGGTTAATCTCAAGTGACGGGATACTCGGTGGGGCCGACGAGAATTATTTAATGCAATGTTGGGGAATGCACGATATAGGAGGGGTGTTAAGACCTAGGGATATGAAGGTGGAGAGTAATGTGAGAAGAGGGGTGATATAAGGATTTAAAACTTAGAAATAGGATTAGTATCAAATAATTGACATATAAACCTAAGAGAAAAGCCTTTACTCCTCTTGCATGAAAACACATTTGATTTTTGTTTGTAGCGCATTTAGAATAATAGCCCGTGCATTTATAAAAACATGTAGTGTAACAAAATATGTTACAACATCAGCTCCAATGGGGATTGCTTCCCCCTACGGGATGTAGAGAACTAGTAGACCGACTGCCTTAAGTGTTGGACATGTATTCATACCATAAAACCATTAATCACTGATATGCCATCTTATGTAGAAATATAACCAATTCTCATGGATCAATCTATCATTTGAATACTACACACTGCAACTGTAAAATGAAACCATATGCCTGCAGTAATTCAGATACTTTTCATACTGAAATATGAAAACTGAAAATTTCTAGAGATTGAAAATATAAGTTGATCTATCATATACTCTTCAAATCACACCACCCATAAACAATAAACATGCTGATCTACTGCATATTGAAACTCAGAATATCTATTCAATCCCCACACCTCTATCTAATTGAACTAAAAAACTTTACACTGTTAGGTGTAATTTTCTTTCCAATGTAACCTAGTGCAAAGTGGATTTATTGACAAACCATATCGTTAGCAGCTAAAAATTTGAAGAATATATACAATATGAACATGAAATCCCATGGGAAACTTATACTCACAGGTGTACTTTAAAAGCTGCATCCTCTATAAAAATTTTAGATTTATGACCATAGCTGAGAGGGAGAGACATATACTGTTGATTGGAAGTATCAATGAGCCTTGCAGAGTAGTAAAGGCAGCTGAAATTTTGAAATAGTGGGATCGGTTATCCATTGGAATCCCCATATGACAAAGTGGAGTCACCAGGTGAAATAAATGCAACCAATACTAAATACCTACTCCTTGTTCACTAGCAAGGAATAGATCTAATATTTATCGTTCCCCGGAGAAAGATATCTCCAATACTTCACTCCCCAGCAATGATGCCAAATGTTGTACCTATTTCCTGTAGGTAGTCCTTGGTTGCAAAAACTACACCAGAAAACCAACTCAACCAGCCTTTAGGTTCAAGCTGGACCTTCAACTAGAGGGGGATCCCTCAGTGGTTATAAGGCTTTGTTTAACGTTCTTCACCTGTCACTGGACAATAACGTTTAAAGAACGATGGCTAGATTTATGGTTTTAATTGGGGGTGGTTGGCAATCAATGACATTCCCTAATCATGATTAAAGGCCTCTCTCACAGGGTCCCTTATGGAAGTGTCAGCTTCCAGCCTGAGAGAATGACTTAGCTTTTTCAAGGATTATGGTAGAAGAATGTAAGGGGATTCCTAATAATTGAGCAGTTAGACTGACTACTTAACAACTAAGGAAATTTAGATGTGTGTAGAAGATTTCTACAACCCAAGAAAAACATATCCAAAGGTAACAAAAGGCCAAAGTGAAACCGATTCCAAGAGGATCTATTTCAAACAGATAATCTAACAAGCTAATCTCTTTAAATGGCTATCAGAAAACATAAAGACAAAACTAGTCAAAGAGGAGGTAGCTTGGAAAAACAGTCCAATAAACTAATCTCTTTATTAAGGTTATGATTTTTTAGGGAATTACAGAGAGAATAAGACTTAATCTACCTTAACCATACCTTCCTACAATTGCTTTGAACATATGCAGAACAAGTTATGAAAATACTAGAAAGACATACGAGAAACACAAATTCTGTCATAATTGGAGCCGAAAGGCCTTCATTAGAATTCTACTAGAGAAGCCGTTACATAGTTAAAGAGACTTGGAATCAAAATCCCACTCATATTACTTCAATTGATGAAGTATTTATACAATGTACTACAAAATATCTTGATAAAAATATCAAGGGCTATTACAAATATCTAAAAAATGTATAACAAAAATAGAACACAAATAAAGGTAACTAAAATTATTTGAAGAGTTCTGGTACTATCCTTGAGGATTTCTGTCACTAAAGAAGAGAAATTCAAATTTTTTTCAACTCATATTTGATGAGGTGGCCTCCAAGTCACTAACTGTTTTTGAGCTTTTTCCTCTTGAATTTCTAAAAAATAGGGTCCTTTAATACCTTTGCATCTCTCGAACCATAGTAATTGTTAGAAAACTCAGAGAGGTTTTTGTACATGAGGAGGTTAGCAAAAAAAGCCTCTTTCAGTTTTTTAAAATACGTTCTCATGGGTTTGTAAGAAATGTTTGACATTACTGTGCTATATAGGGAGAAAACATAATTTCAGCTAACCATGAGATAGGCATATGATGAGGGGGTAGGAGATGATGTGGAGGCAGAAGGAAGGCGTGGGATGGAACGGTAAGCGAGAGCGAGATGAGGAAGGAGGAGATAAGTGGTAGTGGTTGATTGGTGGGTAAATGATGTGAAAGCTGACGTAATTAAGAAGGTTGGTTTACGCGGGGAGTGAATGTGATTGGTGGAGTTAACCGACAAATGATGTGGCAGAAGGTGTGTGGTAGGAGCTCAACGGATAGGAGAGCGGTATCGGGAGGCAGAGAAACAACTTTTCGAAGGGGGGGGGAGAAGCAATTAGTAGTTTTTTCCCCGGGGGGGGAGAAGCAATTAGTAGTTTTTCCCCGGGGGGGGGGGGGGTCGAGAAATGATGGAAAGTTGCCACAATTAAGGTAGACGTGGTTTTGTATACCACCCATTTAGGACCCGCCTCTCCCCCCCCCTTGACAGTAAAGCTTTAGATGGTGGGGGGGGGGGGGGGGGGGGGGCGAAATCGTATTCGGTTGTCGGATGTAGAGAATGGGTGGAGACGGAGCGCAATGTGACAAAAGGTTAATCTCAAGTGACAGGGTACTCGGTGGGGCTGGAGGGAATTATTTAATGCAATTTTGGGGAATGTGCGATATAAGAGGGGTGTTAATACTTAGGGATATGAAGGTGGAGATTAATGTGAGCAGAGGGGTGATATAAGGATTTAAAACTTAGAAATAGGATTAATATCAAATAATTGACATATAAACCTAAGAAAAAAGCCTTTACGCCTCTCCCATGAAAACACATTTGATGTTTGTTTTTGGCGCATTTAGAATAGAAGCCTGTGCATTTATAAAAACATTTTGTGTGTCAAAATATGTTTCAACAGGTTGGGCGAGATTTGTGATGAGCATGAACTTTGCCACATGAGTGGAGGTTGAGCACGACATGTGAAGTAAGAAAAAGGCACAAACCAGGCAAGACATGCGATGGAAGTCACCCGGGAAAGATGTGTAATGGGTGTAATGAGTGTGGGTGAGTTTGGTGAAGCAAGAAGCCATGCCCCAAGCACAATTGCACGATTGCACGATGGCAGGGTGTTGAGGTGCTCGATAGAGTGTGGCATGTCATGCACATCGGGGCAACCGATTAAAGGGTGGTGGCTGCATGACACACTGTGGGTCGACTCGACTTATGAAGGGGTGCCAACCTAAACAAATGAACGAAAAATGACACATATAAGTAAATCATTGTCATTACCTTAAGTTGGGACCATGGCCAAATCGGCGTCCATGATGATCCTTGATGACTTATAGACCATGCACACCTAAGTCGTGTGATGCAACGAATGTGGAGAATGGGCATGACACATTGGATGCATGGGTTGGGTGTTTGGTAGATTGGTTGGATGAAGTGGACCCATGGGCATTGCATAGAGTGCACACTAGAAAAACGAATACCTTAGGCAAGCCCACACTAAGGTGAAACGCACATGCACCCATAGGTCAATTACATGCATGAGTCAACGAGAAGCAAGCTAGATGAAGTGTTGGGCAACATGACAACATGATTGGTGCAATGGCAACGTCAGGCAGAGGGTATCGACAATATGCGCACGACGGGCAAAAGAGGGGCAAGATGTGCGATGGGCATGATCATGATACATGAGTGGAAGTCGGCACGACATAATAATCAAGGGAAAATTCGGCAAAGAATGCAGGAGGGTGACATGTGATAGATGATGACGTGGGTCCCAAATACCCTACGGGGCATTGTGTGCTAGGAATGAGGCATGTAGACTTAGACATTCATTAACACCTAGTGTTTAAAGTTTTTAAATAGCGTTCAAAGATTTTCTTGTGTGGAGCTTTCCTTAAAATGAAATCTTTGGCTCCCTCATCTTTAGCCACTCCTTGAGGTCAAATATCCTAATTTGTCCCAGAAGGTTCCTTGACATTTTTAGGTAATGGGAAAACGTCTCGCTGGTTCCTCTTGTACATGCATGCATTATTAGCTACTTTAATGATCAACACTAATAATTTTTCATAGTCTAGCTCTGTGATTTAGGCCACGTTCACTTGGGTGAGAAATTTTGAGTATTAGACATCTATAGCTCACTCTACCAAAGACAAACAAAAAATTGGAAACGCACTCAATCAAAAACAATAATTGAAATTACAAATCAAATCAGAGATCCAATTTCATAAATTACTCCATGATTGATAGAGAAATCAAAGTTGTAGGGCCATTACACTTTGAACCTACATATTGTGCCTAAGTGCAGAGAACAATGTTCTTTAGTGGCCTCACACTAGAATCTTATGGCCTCCCTACAACATAATGACCTTAAGTAAAACGAATGGTGTGAGACAGAAAAGTTAGGTTTTGGTTAAGTGAGGTAAGATGGCAATTGGGACTCATGTAAGTACTTGGCCTCCATGAGGTCCTAGTGTTCATTGGTTTTATTTTATTTTATTTTTTATTTTCATTTTTTTCTTTATTATATTTTTC
>APFE031314202.1:1767-14854 GCA_000404065.3 Pinus taeda
CTCCACTGTCCATTTGAATTTGGAATCCTTTTTCAACATATTGTTAAGCAATCTTCTTAGCTCAGCCAGGTTTGGGATAAACCTTCTTAGAAAGTTGATTTTTCCCAGAAAGCCTTGTAATTCTTTTATATTCCTTGGATGGGGCATTTGCTGGATATCCTGGATTCTGTCTGGGTCAATTCTGATACCATTTTTGGAAATAATGTGACCCAGCAATTTCCCTTCCTCCAGTCCAAACAAGGATTTTTTAGGGTTCAAGGAGATTCCATATTTCCTGCATGTTGTGAATATCTGCCTCAGATGCTTTAAGTGGTCTTGGTCAGATTTTGAAAAAGGTGTGAGATCATCCAAGTAGACGACCAGGAAGTCATGGATCTCTTTGGAAAAAGCAATGTCCATTGCTATTTGAAATGTAGCCCCTGCATTTTTCAAACCAAAAGGCATTTTAACATATTTAAAGGTCCCCCATGGAGTTGTAAATGCAGTTTTGTCCTGATCATCAGGATGGACTAAGATCTGATTGAAGCCTAAGAACCCATCAAGCAAGGAAATCCTAGAGGCCCCTACTACTCTCTGTAGGATGTGATCCATCTTGGGTAGGGGATAGTTATCTTTCAATGATACTTGGTTGAGGTTTCTCAGATCAACACAGAGCCTAATTTCCCTGGTTTTCTTCCTTGTAGGGACCAAGTTTGAAATCCAATCAGAGAATCTGATTGGTGCTATGATGCCTGCTTTGAACATTTTCTGTACCTCTTGCTCCATTGTTGGAAGGAGCATAGGATTAATTCTCCTTAGTTTTTGTTTAAAAGGCTTTTGATTTGGCTTTAGTGGGATAGTTTGTTGTATCACAGAGGTATCATAGGATTTTAGATCCTCATAACTCCATGCAAATACATCTTGAAACTCCTTAAAAAGATCAATGTATTTGGGCTTTTGGTCAGGAGGTAATGCAGCAGACAGTTTTATGATTTTGGGCTGCTCAACTGTCCCAATGTTATGTTCCTCTATAGTAGTATTTAGGGGCTGCAATTTTGGTTTATTGGGAACATCGTTGGAGTCAAAAATGTCTTCCAAAGGAGCTAAGCCTATTGGAAGAAAGTTGTCCTTTAATTGTATCACCTCAGTTTCATATTCAGCTATCTCCTCATATTCAACCTTTTGGATTTCTTGTATGTTGTGTTGGTTGAAGATTGTAGGATGTAGCATTTGATTGGCTGTTTTGGGTGATATTACTTGGTACTTGTGTTCACCATGTATTTGTGATTGATTTTCTATCTTAAGTATTTGAGATTGACTTGCTGACTCAGTGTCTATGTTCAGACCTGAAAATTCTTCTTGTAAAGTCAGAAAATTGTTGATTTGTGTGTCATTGTCAAACACCTGCCAGTCCTTTACATTGTTCGGGACTGATGGTCTGTGTTTCACTTCAGCTGTGAAATAGTGATGGGGCTCAAAAGGGAGCTTGCAAGTGCTTGCAAACGTGGCTAGACTATGAGCATGCAGGTTCTGAGCCCTGGGAACTTTGGTAATCTGGAACTCAGTAAAAGGCTTTAGTAGCTCAGTGGCAGCAGACCTGTAAGAACTGAGTCTTTTGTCATTGGTGACAAAATTGCCTTTGACTTGTTAGATGACCAAGTCTGAATCCCCTAGGATTGATACTCTAATGGCTTGTAGGGATTGTACCAACTTGAGGCCTAGTAGGAGAGCCTCATATTCAGCCATGTTGTTGGTGCATTTGAAGTTTAATCTGTAAGCTTTGCCCTCTGCATGGTTGTTTTGTTTGTTGTGCACCCATACTCCTGCTCTTGCCCCTAATTTGTTAACTGACCCATCAAATTCTAGGAACCATAGAATTTCCTTTTGTAAGGGTATTTGAATAATGTCTCTATGGTTTGGATTTGTGAGTTGGAGTATGGGCTGTTCTTTCAGTTTGGCTTTCATTGCATCCTTCTCCCTTGGTGGGGTTATCTTGGTTTCTTGGGGAGCAGTTTGTTCATTTGATTCCTGATCCTGTTTAGGTGTCCTGATTTCATCATCATTTGTTTTGTATTCTTGAATATTTGCATCCTTTGATTCAACCAGTGTTTGTATAACAGGCTTTGCTTGATTGGCAGGCTGATTTGTTTTAGTTATCTAAGTTTCTTGATTGTTTTTTCTACCTATATTGTCATTAAAGAGGATATATGAGTCTATGTCAGAATGGACAGCATATATTGGGAAGTTTTGAGGCTTCTCTGTAGTGATGACCATGTATTTCATCAGAGACTCTCTATACAATCTCTTGGGCTGACCAAAGACTGTGATGGTAGCATAAGACATGTCTAATTGAAGAGACCCTTGAAGTTTAGCTCCCCATGACCTTGACAACAACATCCCATATTTGGGTGGGATATCAGCAACAACAACGTCCATCAAGATTGTTTTGTTAGGGTACTGGACTAGGGATACACACAAGTCTTTTATCAGGCCTAGACATTTGACCTGGCTGGAATAAAATGAGAACAGGTCCTTGTATGGCCTGGTAATATCTAAATTCAGCCTTTCCATGACAGATTTTGGCATTAAGTTATGAGATGCACCTGAGTCAAACATTGCATTGTGTAATATTTTGTCATGTACATGCAAGCTGACATAAAAGGGTAGGATCCCTGAGACTGCTATTTTTCCATCAACCTCTAGGCCAAATAGTAATTCTGGGGTGTCATCCAGCACATTGACATTGTCCACATTGACATTGTCTTTGTTTGGGGTGAGTTGGAGGGACTTCTCAATCTGCTGTTTATAGATGTCATTTTTGGCTAGCTCTGCCAGAGGGATGGATATTTTTAGTTTTCCAATTTCAGCTTCCAAGTCAAAGAGTTTTTCAGTTTGGACTTTGGTGCTATGGGTGAGCCCCCTTTCTTTGTTTGGTAAGGTTTCCTCTTGATCTTGGGGCTTATTTTTCTTAATCACCTCTTGGGGCCTTTTGCTTGGGTTGGAATGCACAGATGATGCACCTAGTGAGTTTGGTGTATGCTCAGTAACTTCTTCAATGGTTACTTCCTTTGTGAGTGCATCAGTTGTATTCTTTGGTTCTGTTACTATGGCACTATTGGGCTGTAGTCTATCCTTGGTTTTCTCAGGCTGTGTTATGTTTACAGTCCTACTTCGTAGTTTGTATTGTTTGTGGACCTCATAGACAGCTGTGTCATAGCCTTGTTTGAAATCAAATGACTCTCCTGACTTTGTTTGAAATTGTTTGCTGTCTTCTTCTTCATGATCTTCCTCGCTTAGGAAGACTTGGTGCTCATCATCAAGACCCATAAGGTGGATATGGGTGTCATCCACTTGTTCTTCTGATGGGGATGTTTCAGCATAGTTCTCTTGAAATGGAGGCCTTATTTCTGGATCATTGTTGGCTTTGCCCCCACTAGGGTTTTGGTTCCTTCTAAAGTTTGGATTTCTGTTGGAGTTATTTTGTGGTGCCTCCCATGAAGACTTCCTTTCCACAGACTCTACTCTGTCGCCCAACCTCTTCATACCAGAAATTATTGCATCTAATTTTTGGTCAAAGGCTAAGGGTTCCTCTTTGAAGGCAACTCTCTTTTCTAATTTAGCCCTATTCCTCTTAGCAATCAGGTTTGCTTCAACTGTCACAGCAACCTTCTGAGCTTCTTCAAGGGTTTGAGGGGCTCTTTCTTTTAGTTGGTAGGCCATGTCAGGGTTAAATCCATTTGGAAATTTATACAAGGCCAAGTCAGGGGGAGGTCTCAGGTTTTGAGGTATTGCATTATATACATTATTAAACCTAGCACAGTATTCCAAAACTGTCTCTTGAGGACCTCTTTTAATCATGTCATATTCACCAAGTATATGTAGAGGATCCTTCTTTTTCTCCCATCTGTTTGTGAAGGATTAGTAAAGCTCATGAGGATTATTGATGGTGTTTGCAGGAAGTGATCTGAACCAGGTTCTCACATCCCCTGTTAAGCTTTGGACGAATATTCTCATCCTTACAGTGTCATCATCTATCTCATAATTTTAAAAATGATCTTGCATTCTCTTAGCGTGCTGGATAGCTGAATAAGGGCCAGTGGAGTCAAAATATGAGATTTTGACCTGATAATATTGAGGTAAGGCCACAGGATTGGCAGGTAGTTGCAGAGGTGCATACCTCATAGCCATATTCACAAGATTTTGGGGGTTGATAAGGGCAACTGGGACAATAGGAGCAATGGGTACCACAGGGGTGACAGGTATAGAGGGATTTAGAGTGCTAGTCAAGGGAATGTGTATAGGGGAAGAAGATGTGGGTGGGGGGCTTTGAGATGTCGATGGAGAGATAGGGGAATTGGGGGTAGAATGGAACAGGACTTTGATTGGAGTGGAGATGGGGTTAGGGTGAACTGTCTCTGGACTAAGGTCAGTAAGGTTGTCTTGTTTTTGTTGATTCCTGATTAGTCTGGAGATTGTATTGGGATTTTGGAAGACAGTAGGAGGGTTGGGGTTAGGATTAGCCCTAGTATACCGAAGATTCTTTTTGGGAGCCAGCTTTTGAGCTAGTCCTTTTTAAGCTTTTGAAAGATTTGTATAGTAAGGACTGGTCAGGAGGTTTGAAAGGCTATGTGTGTCTGTGTCGGGTAAAAGGATATCTGAGTCAGCTCCACCTTAAGGCTGCAGATATTTGTATGGGAGCAGTTTGAAGGTTTCTTGACTGATGTTCAGATTCTGAGTGTAATCTCTTGGTAGATATACAGACCTTTAGATCCTGAAGCTCCCCAGCGGAGTCACCATTTATGTTAACACCCAGGTTGTTCCCTTTGACTCCCAAGGGAATACGGTCGGGGTAACTACTAACCAATCTTTGGACTACAGCTTCTAGCCAAGCTGTAATCAGAGAGTGCTCTCTCTTTATGATTTGTCACTGTTCTAATGGAGTTTTTAGGCTAGTTATGAGGTGAATGTTTGATTGTCTTTTATGTTTGGTTGGGAGGATGATTCTGATATCTTTTTAGAGTGTTCTCTGCAGGTGAAACTAATCCATTGGGCAATGGGGTCTGTAACTGTTGCCTCCTTGAGTTCTGGCTTAAGTGCTGCTGGGATTACAGGACCTGTATGTATTTCATAAAACAAACTGTAAATTGTGAGGGTTTAAATGAGAAACAACTAGCAAAGAGCATTTAAGAATTCTTCACCGAGTTGGGTAGTGGGAAAGAGGTCTATTACTTAGGAGCAATTACTTGAATTCCAAAAACAAATAGATTACTGTGATGATATGGTGTGAAAGGTAGCATTTAAGAATTACTCTTTCTTTACCATAACTGAAGAAAACATATGAAATAGCTTAGATTGAGCTCAGGGTAATCAATGATTAAGTCCTGAGGCTATTCTTTTTCCTTACTACTTAGATATTGAGTACATGGAAACATGAAATATATATGAAAGTATAATGAACATATATATAACGAAGAGTAACAAGAAAACTTATTGAGCCATGGAATACACAGGAATCCTGCAACTTTCAGCCATACACCAGCCAGACATCATAAACACAATGCTTTTGGAAATCCCATCATCTTTGTATTAGTTGTCTGAAGATTTACAATAGAGGAGTAACAGAATAGATATCAAAGATTTCTTACATCCGGAGTCCAACCCCTGCTAACAAATGCGAGGGGAAATATATAGAAGTTTTTACAAAATATCTCAGGTATTGAGTCATCTGAGAGAGAAAATATCTGCTTTTACTCATACAGGGTCTGCAGATGAGAAGTTATTACAATCTTTAATGAGTTATAAAGGCTCTTGACTCCTGTCAGAGAAAATTTGACCTTTGAGGCTCACGGAGTCGGTTGAGCGCTTGGCATAACTGCTGAATGACGTGGCATGTGCTAAAGTAACTTTTTGTGTCTTCTCGGCCCTGCCACCTGTGACTGCTGGCACTGGTGTTGTAGCCTGAATACCTGTGCTGAGTTGGCTCAGCTTCTGTCTTCATACCTGCTGATGTGTCTCTGTCCTGCCACGTATGAGATTCAAACTGTTTGTTGAAGAAAAACCGTGATTACTGACTTTGGTTCAACAGTAATGCTATCAATTCCTGCCATGTATCTGGTGGAGGCAACTGATGTCTCAAAATTGACCCTATGGTCTCATCAGCCTCTGTATATTTATAGAACTGAGGGGGTTCATCAAATAAATGTGCAACTTCATTTCTAATAAAAAATAAATTGTCTACTCTATCAAAAAGAATTTGCCCTGTTACTGGGCCTACTTCTGCAGATGTACTAGGTGCCTCTGCAATCTGTGTTGCTGCAAAATTGCTTACTCTCTTAACATATTTCTCATGGGAGAGTAATTTTCCTGAAGGGTCTAATATGCTGGGGAGCCCCCTGTCCTGCAAGGCCTGAAACCTGTTCTGAAATTTGTTGATATCAGCTTGCATGTCCTGGATCCTTCTGTTCAGGTTCTGAATCAGGTCTCTCATTATCAGGACTCTTTTGATCAAGGAGATAGTCTCAGTCCTCTTTCCAATCCCCATTCTTACCAGCTGGGAACTTGTTCTGTAGTTCAGCACTTCTATCATCTTGGGGGCAATCTCAGGCATGTTGCCTAGAGATGTCCTTGCCCTCTGCATTTCTTTTCGTGCTCTGCCTATGAGTGCCACTTGCTCATATATGGCCTCAATATATTCCCACTGGTTTGTTATTGACTGGCCAATGGTGGTCCAGATGACCTTTTTGAGCTCTGTTGTGACTTTATCCAATGTGAGCTCCTTTTCTAGTTCACCAATCCTCTTTTTCAGGGCCTTTACCTCCCTTTCCCTCTCATCCACATTTTTCTTTGATTTGTCATATTTTTCATTTATTTTTGCCAGGCTGTCCTGGGCTTGGTTTAGCTTTGACATTTGGGACTCCAGTACCTATATTTCTTTCCTCAGCTTCTGCATGTCCAGGCTTTCAGCCTGCTCTGTTGTTGGTGCTGAGGTGGTCGGTGCTGTGGTAGCTGGAGCTTCTTGCTGCACTTGTTGGTTGGGAGGGGCAGTGTCTTGAGGGGTTTCCTCAAGATTTATTGTTTTTGGACGTGGCTGAGAAGACTGCCCTGCCTCCTTCTGCTGCAATGCTGCCTCCAATGTGGCTTCTGATTCCTGCAGCTTTTCCTGTGTTTGGATGAGCTCCTTGTATAATGTCATTAGTAAGGAAGCTGCATCCTTTTCTTGCCTCTGCTGGGCAACCTCATCCGTTTTTGGGTGGAGAGTTGGTGGGATTTTCATTTTCTTCTTTATTGCTGCCATATCAGCATCCCTCAGCTTGAGGACTTGTTGTACAGCCTTAACATCATTGGGGTCATGGCCAAACTCTATTATTATTTCCTCTAAGGCTTTAATCCTGTTATCTTTAGCTTGGGAGGAAGCCTTCTCCAACTCAAGCTATGCTGCAGTATTGTTCAGGCTATTCTGCAGCCTGTAGTTGACTAAGGTCTTATCTGCCAAGGTGGCATAGACCATCTCACCCGTCTGTTTGTGGAGCTCTATCTGATCCATCGGGTGGATGTCTTTTGACAGGACCTCCAGATTGGTCCTGATGTAGTCTGCAGCTGTTTGTGGTTGCTGCACTGTTGGACTGAAGTGGCTCATTATCATCTTTCCTTCCTGCACATCAAACGCAGACATGAGCCTTTGTTGGTTTGCAGGTGCCATGTTTAACAGGTGATTGTAGAGCCGAATCTTTATTGGCTCACTCCTTCTTTTGGCATCTTTGAACTATTGTTTTATGCTTGCACCTGTTCCCTCCTGCTGCCCTGAGGAGCTCACTTCTCCCAATGCTGCCCTGTCTTGCTCCTGTTGCAAGGAGCTGGCAACAGCCTCCATGCTTGGCATTTCCTCCTCTGAGAAGGGGTTTAATCTTTGCCTCTTCTCTATTGTTTCATTGAGGGGAGTCTCCCTTTCTCTCTTTATGCTAATGTCCTCCCTTTGAGGGGTCTGGAGGACAGAGGAATCAACCCTGGAGTCTTGCCTCGAAGGTGCCACTGGTGCTGTTTGTTCTTGGGTAGCCATCTGGACCTCTCCTTTTTACTTTGCCTGACCCTGTTGGTCTGCTTGTTGCTGTTCCTGCTGGGGCTGCTGTTGTTGATCCTGTTGGCCCTGTGGCTCCTCCATGATATTTTCCTTGCCTTCGCTCTGACCTGTGATTTGCACTTCCTCCTGCTGTGTTGCAGAAGATGAAGCAACTGCTGCTGTTTGAGGCTTTGGGAGAGCAAGTACCTGAGAAGGACATTCTAAGTCAGCCATTTTTAATAAATGCCTTCTAGCTCTTTCAAATAGCTCTTCTTGAGTCACAGGCTCTTCTAGTGTGTTTCTTCTCCACTTTGGTTGATTGGCATGTCTTTTAATGGGGAGCATGCTCTCATGCTCATAGCTGGAGAGCTTGTTTCTCTACCTTTTCAAGGATATAAAGTTATTTGGGTCATAGGGCTTCCAAAGGAAGCTTTGTTTTAGGCCAAGGCCTTCTAGCATCCTGTCTGCCTCTTTCCATCCTTCTCCTTTGTTTAGGATAAAGTGGCCAAGTTGGTTTCTCACCTTGAGCTGTGCCTTTTTACCCCTTCCTGCAAAGTGCACCTGATCAGCATTGGAAAATTGCCTGAAATATTCTAAGGCAAAGATCCTCATAGGCACATATCTGGGCAATTTGTATGGGCGCAGCTCACACCCATATATTCTGATCATAGTGAAGTGTTGGTAGAAGTACCAATCCCCTATACTATAGGCACTGGATAGCTGCAGAATCCTCTGCATCTCATCAGATATTCTTGGAGGGGGTGAAGTCATAAAGAGAGACATAGCTGGATGGATGAACAGGTCTATGAACTCTGAGTATGTGTATGGGGAGTATGTGAGGATGTGGAAGACTGAGGTCTAGTATACCACTGACCTTGGGTTGCCTGCTGCATCAGTTCTCTTGATCTCAAAGGAGAACTTCTCATGTTGGTAGTACAGAATGAGATGATAGATGTATGAGGTGTATCTGAACACCTTTTCTCTAGACAAGTGTAGAAATTGCTCATGTATCTTGTCTGATATATATCTGGTAATCATAACAGATAAGGGTCTTGCCTGGGGAAAACATTGTCATCATCACTAATACTGTTTCCTCAATAAACTCTAGTGATTTGTACCCCAACACTGAGCTTATCATGTATGCCAGGTCCAGACCCAGTTGATTTAGGTATCCATAAAAAATGGGAAGGTGCAGCACTGTGTCAAAGTTTGTGATAAACAATTGATTCAGCTTTATGATCTGTGCCTCTGTCAGTACCTTGGCCCCTTGGTTGATCAGGTCCAGCAGGGACAAGGGAACCAACTTCTTCTGTGTTTTGAACTGGAGCATTTCCCTGATGGCCTCAGGGGTTGTATAAAACACTATTGCACCTTGAGGGTTGAGCACAGCCCTCTGCATGGGGTCATAACAGACAGCACATAGGTGAATCAGATCAGGGAACTGCTTGACCTGAGGCAGCTTGAAGATTGGGAGGGAGGATTCCCAAATACCTAGGATATCTGTTCCATCTCTATGCATGTCTCTGAGCTCATTTAGCAGATGAATGTGGAACTTGCATTTGGATGGGCTGTCCTCTGAGATTTGGTAATCAAGGTCTGCCAAATCCTGCCACTCCAGCTCTCTCTGGGGAGAATTTAGGGGAGTAACATTGAGGGCTACTGATGCCTTAGGAGTATCCATGCTTGCTTGAATGCTTATTGGCAAATAAAGAACGTGTTTATCTGAGAAAGAAGGTTTTCAGAGGAATGTAGGGTTACAGAAGAGGTTTACAGCAATTGAAATATTGTTTGGCACTCTGTGAAGGTTATTCACCGTGTTTAGCAGACCTCTTTTGACAATTCAGGAGCAGGTTATGTGCTGTGGTTCACGACTGCGTGAACAGAGAAGGGTTTTCCCTAAAATTTCTAGTGTGAAAAGGCTCTGCCAGTGCAATTCGACCGTTAATTCTTTGAGGGGGAGCTGGATATGTTTTGTTTTGTGGTGAATTCTTAGTCCTCTGCCGTGTTTGGGTATTTTCTTACAATTTACTGTGAATAAACCAGTTTGCAAGGAGGTTCATGGGCAAATACCTGTTTAACCAGTTGCTCGGGACGAAACAGCAGTTGGGTGCAAGCTTTGAACCTCTGTGGATGGTCTGGAGTTGGCCGGCAAACTATTCGTCGTAATATGCATGCAGAAAGAGCAGAGGTTCTTTTTACCAAAAGTGGTAAAAAACACGTAAAATCGTGAAAATATGGCCTTTTTGGCTTATTGGCGCGCTTTTTGAGTGACGTCAGCATGTGGGTCCGGGTCGGGTGACGTCAGCAGGACGTCATCGGGTGACGTGGTGTCCTGAGACTGGTCCACGGGGGCGGTGAGGTGGCGTCCAGTTCGACGAATGTCGGACACGGTGTGCAGTCGTGGCGCTGACGTAGGCGACAGCGGGGTGGGGACGCGGGTGGACAGGTGTCGTCATATCGGGCCCCCTCCTGCATGGCAAGGAATCTGTCAGAGGGGGCTCCGATGGAGTTTGGGAGCTATGCGTGTCCCCGCGTCACGTCATCGTCTGACAGATATCGGAAGGTATCTGTCGGACATCGGGGGCCTTCCGAAATCCACGAGAACCGTTGGATTTTAAGCGCCAGATCTAACGGTTGTCGGACAGGGAATCTGCACGGTGGATAGAGTGAACATATTTTAACGGTCGGACGTCGGGCCCCTCCGAAATTCCTGTTGGCCGTAGACCTGGTAAGGCCGCAATCGGACGGTTATCGGGTTAACAAGCTGCATGGAGGCTAATAGTCATCGGGCGGATTTATAATATAATATATTTCGGCAACTGCGCCCGGCGGGACCCTTCGGTTTGGATGATTTTCAATAGTTTTTGATGATTTTCTTTTATAAAAACATATTTTCCCGGCGACATTAGGAAAAGGCGAACCAAAGGTTTTTTCATGCAATTTTTACACAAGGCATATGAAGGGCAAAACTTAGGATAGGCGGGTTTTGATGGGTTTTTATGAAAAAGAGGCGAATATTGGCTCCCGACCTTAGAATAAGGTGGGGAAGGTAGGTTTCCTCTTGATTTTTGCCTTTTAGTGGTATAAGGGTGCTCAAAAGGATTTCTCTAAGGGTTTTTAGGCAAAAATGGAGAGTTGACTAGGTAGATGGGTTCAGATGGAGAAAAGGGGTTAGATTTGGGTTCTTGACCTTAACCAGATGTTAATTCAATGCCCTGGGAGTGGAAATTACGGCTATAATGCCAAGGAGGGGATATTTATACATTGTTTGGGGTTTATACACCATGGTGTTATAATAATAGGGAAATTGAAGTATAGGGAGCTAGATAATAGAGTTAGAGGTTAACGAGGGGGGAAAATGTGAATGAAGACCAATACAACTAAGTTTTCTTGAAAAGAACTTAGTGTAAAGAGTAGATCAAAATGAAAAGAACTTTACACAAGAAATGTGGCTTCTAAAGGCCCTAAGAACCCACATAAAGCTTTGAGTATCCCTTATGAACATACCTGGTGCAGGGGTGTTAGTTATGAATAGTAAACAAAGGGAGAGAGGGGAGTTAGGCATGCTCCACTGTGTTGTTTTGCCTGTACTTCCTTAGCAAAATTGATCTTGGGAGGAACATCATTTCTGCAACCCCATCTACCTACCCCACTATCTTGCCTAGCATTTTTTGTTTCTTCTTGGTGGGTGCACTTGGACTTGCAAACCCCTTGAGTGCCTTTTCTTTTCATTGGATTTTTGCATTTACTTTCCTATCTAGCACTACCCTTATTTCTCCCAAGGCCCCAGATTAAGCAGTTGGGAACCTCAGTTTCTCTGCCTAACTACTGATCTGCCAAGATTAAATAGTTTGGATAGATTTCTTTCTCTATTCTACAACATACATTGAAAACATGGTGTTGGATAGGTAAATCCCCTCTACGGATAGAGGCGATCCCTACTAGCCCAACAGGGGTCTAGCAACAATCGAACAATGCTACACTGCAGGTTCCTAGTTGTAATTAACAAGTGGGTAAAAGAAACCTACTTGGATTCCGATGCTATGTTTGTCGAAGAGATGATCCTCTCGCTCCTTCGCTCCAGCCGATCACGATTCTCCGCTATCCTTGCGGACGAACACCTGCACAAGAAAAAGAGAGAAAACAAGAGCGTAAAATCTACTAACAACAACTATGTATCAGTCAGGAAGGATACAATTTACATCAATCATTCATTGGAAAAATGGAAATGGAACCATAAGAGTAGTCATCTATCTTTATTAACAAAAAGTAGAGTAAGGTACAGCCGAAGTCCTGACGCTGAGTCCTTCCTTAGAGGGTCCAGCCAGCATGTTTTCCAAGCATTCACCTTTGAAGTAAATCTCCCAAGTCAAAGAGGTCTCTCTCTCACATACAAGGCAACAAGCTCATGACCTTCCTCAAGCTCAAAGCAATCCTCACACAACACACCAAATGCCTACAAAGAGCAGCACTAAAGCACTAAGAATTCCTCTATCAAAGCCTATATGTTCCAAACTAGCTACTCATGGGCAATGGAGGAGGCTTATAAAGGAGAAGGAGTCTCCATTAATAGGTAAAGGATGAGTTCTCCCCCAAGATAAGTGGATGATCAGTCGAACAGACATGCCAGAGAAAGGATGGCGACCTCAACAATGCTAACAGCCAAGTCTGGAGTCATCTGGAAGGTTGGCTATTAGAACAAACTCACCTAAACAGGATCAGCACGGGTGCAAAACTGGGCTGGCGCACTGGCATCGCAAATCTATTATAGAAGAGGTTTGGTCAGCGCACAATGATACAAACGGAGGGCGCGCTGTCCGTGAAATTGGACCAGCGTGGAAAACACGTGTGCTTCCGCGCTGACAGCGCAGCAGTTACATTATCCTCCGCCAGTCAGCGCGGTTATTTAATAAACAGACGCGATGATTCAAATAACTTAGGCAAAGAGGGTTTTTAGCCATTTTAGAGAGCGTAAGTGAGGTGAATGTGATTTTATGGCACAGTAGGGAGACTGACATGATGGCAGTGACATTTTACTGTGTAACACCTGGT
>APFE031314204.1:1654-17033 GCA_000404065.3 Pinus taeda
GTTCAGCAGAAGTTTCCTCATCTCATGGGGAGCTCAACGCAATGGGGACCATTGCTTCCTAAGGGGGGAGGAATGATCCAGGTGGATATTGGTGGCCACCTGCCAAGTCCACCTTGACCCCCACCATTGTCTTTCTCAGCATTTTCAGTTTCCTTAATTGTAGCACAACTTACTATTTTTAGCAGTTTTTCGGGTCCTGAACTTCCGGAGCCGTTTTTGAGGCCCTAAACGATGTTTTTTGGGGAATCCGGAGGCAACATGGGTCCCAGGGAAACATGGACTGGTGTTTGCCGTTTTCCAACAAAGATAGTGCTCGAATAGATCTTTCTAATGAGCTATTGTACGCGTCAAACGGAGATCATATGCTAAAGTTACGACCCCGGGAAGTTGATGTACCAACTTACCCCCAAACGGGGCCCACAGTTTGGCGTTTCATCTCCTAGGGTTAGGTTTTGGAATGTTAAGGGTTTTTCATTGTTTCTCAACAATAAATAGGCCTTCGAGACTCATTGTAAGTTAGTTCAGAGGCATGTAGCCAACACATCTCTTCTCAGAGATAAGCTACCATCGCCCTAGCTAGTTTATTTCCATTTCTGATTGTAAGCATATTTCAGTATTTTCCATTAATGAAATGAAGTATTATTTCCGCTGCATATTTGTGTATATGGTTATCTCTGTAATTTATTGCGTTCCAGTTTAAATCCGGATCAGTCGCAATTTCACCAATAGAAACCTGCGGTTATCTGCACTTCTGATGTGTCGAACCTACACAGCTCCGCACCTATGACTGCGGCTCACCTGCGCACCTCCGCATATGCAACTGCGGCTCACCTGTGCACCTCCGCACCTGCTCCTACGGCTTGCTTGCGCTCCTCCGCACCTACGTTGTATCCTGGCTTGTGCACCTCCACACCCGCGTCATATCTCGCCTGCGGACCTCCGGGTATAGACACTTTATCAGTCCTCAATTATACCCCAGACTATTAGATTCATCGATCTGATCATGCGCCAAAGAGATCTCAACCTATCAGTAGATCTGCCTTATAATGCTCAAGTTTCTCCTTGATTTAGATCCAGCTATCACTCACAAACTGATTACCAGAGTTTCAGATCTTGCTCTTAGGATATTCAACACACCCAAGTGAATAGGCAAAATGATCTCCTTCCCTTTTTTATAGTCTAGGCCTTTCTCAAACCATGGACCAAAACCATAGAGATCCAATACTAGGAACCCAAAACCTGGGTTCAATACTTTAGATGCAAAACCACGGACCAAAACCATAGGATCAAAAATGTCAGACTAAATACTATGGACCAACCATAAGATTTCCCGCGTGCACATTTTTCTTTGCATGAAAGTCTGTGTATTTTAGGTTCACACCTTTTGTTCGGAACACCTGCGAACATGTCCACACCTTTTGTACGGATTACCTACGCAACCTGCCGATGACCGCACCTTTTGATCGGCGCACCTACAGAACTTGCCTGAACTTGTGATCTGCTATCTAAGTAAGTTGCCATCAAGGACAACACCATAATGCCAACAAAAATAGCGTTGTTACAATATCTTAATTTATATCTACACCTCATGATTTAAGGAAAAGGATTAAAAGTAATCTGAATAGTGAACTTGTTTCGAGTTATATTTGATTGCATGCAAAACCCCTTGACTAAAGAAAGTCTGCTTTAACTTTTGAAGATTGTTTTCATCTTAAGAGTTTATTTCTATTTGTGAGACTCAGTTGGTTAAAGCATCATTTTTTGTGTGCAAATTATTTCAAATTCTACTTACATTTGCAATTATTTTTATAGTTAACATGCCTTTTATTTTTCTCAAAAGTAAATTGGAATACCTGGTGTAGGAAGCTCTATTCCAATACAAGAACTAGTGTCCTGTTACCGGAACAAAGTGCTCCAAGCCTTGAGGCTTACAGCCCCTACATGAAGACATAAGTCTTCAGTATAAGTGTAAAATGTACTTCTCACATAAGTTTTGTACCTATACTAGTGCAAGTAGATTGCAAGAGTACAGGAACGACTGCTTAATGTGAGGAGGAAATCCATTCAGAAGGTGGATCTTTTCAAGGGCCCACTTGTTAAACCACCACCACCTATACTGAGGATAAACACAGACTTTTACTTTAGTAGTTAAGATTGTTTACAGAAGTGTGAAAGTTTCTTTATTTGAGTTCTACGAAAATTCATTCTTTTACATTCCAACACTAGAATTACTTTGGTGTTATTTGCCTTTGAGATTTTTCTATTTGATTCTGCAAGATTTCAATTGAGAAGTAGGAATCGAAATAGTAAAAGTTCATACCACTTCTAGCATTACCAATGCTTTGTCTCTAAGTTTATGAAACCCCTGAGTTGACAATTAAGTGTTGAAGGAGCTTTCTTAAGTGAAATCCATGCACCCAACATTTTGGCGTCGTTATCGGGGAGGCAATTTGAATTGGTAAGAATTTTCCATTTTTCTAAAATAGGGGTAAGTCTGCTATTATTTTTTATGTAGTGTGCTTCTATTGTTTGATGGAATTTGTAGGTGTTGAGTTATTTTGAGTTGCAACATTTTACTAGAATTTTGTTCTATCATTTTTTTGAAATGAATGCCTATGAGAAGTAGGGGTCCGAAGCCCATTAAGGGTCAAGGAAATACCAATAAATCTGAAATCAAATCTCGTATTGGGCCTTCTTTTGCAGGCAGAAAGTTCAAACAGACCTAGACACATCATGCAGGAACAGTTCACTTGAACTCTGGCAACAATAGTCCAGGTGTAACACAACCCATAAAGGGGAAGAAGGGGACTATTAGAAACCATAGCCAGCCTTCTCAACATGTTGAGAGTGGTTCACTTGGAGGAGAAACAATGGAAGATCATGAAGACCATATAGAAGCAATTGGTGAAAATTAGGTAAATGAGGAATAATCCACTTTTGGATTTCCAATTGTGGATCTTGATACACAAGTACAAATGAAACATATTCCACCATCATCTCTTCCTCATTTCTATGGTAAGGTACATGAAGACACGGGCTATGTTTTATTTGAGTTTGATATTTTATGTAGAAGTTATGATTATTCATCTGATGCTCAGAAGTTAAAGTTGTTTCTTACAACTATCAAGGATGCAGCACTCCAATGGTTCATGGGACTAGGAGGAAACACTATATCTCCTTGGGAACAAATGAAGAGAGTGTTCTTGTCAAAATATCAGGAATATTGTAAAACTAGACATATTCAAGTTGAAATATTTACTATTGTGCAAAATGATGATGAGACTCTAGAGGACTACTTAGAGAGATTCATGTACATCCTCTAGAGGTCAAAGCACAAATTTTATCTAAGTACCATTAGAATCTTGTTCTTACATGGGCTTACTGATGATGCTAGGAACAATTTAAATTTGTTAGGACAAGGGGATATTTCTCATAAATATTTTGATCAAATTTGTGACTTCTATGGAAAATTCTCGAGGAACCAATATAGATCTAGTTGATCTAAATTGGATCCATGAAAAACTATCAGAGTTCTATGATTGTATCAAATCAGGATAGACTTCAAAAACTTATGGACAATGAGCTATCAGGAAGGACCTCTGGACAATGGCAGTTTGTAGCTAGCAAGGAACGACGAGGACCTTGGTTAAAGTGTGCTGACTGAGGCCCATGGAGACTGTGTAGGGCGCAAACTACCATTTAGGAACTCTGGATCAAAAAACAGAGGATGTTTTTGATGCACAATTAGCGCTAATCATGCATCACTGGGAAAAACCACTTGAAATGGAAAGGGCCCAAGTGCTCCATCATAAGAAAAGCCAAAAGCCATGGGAAAAGTGCTAAAGAGAAAGGTAGGTCTTGCGCTCCAAAACCGGTGGAATATCGAAGGCATTTTGGGCGGTAAGTGGAATTGTCAGGAGACCCAGTGATCCATACAACAAATGACGCATGTTTGGTGGATGAGAGGGAAAATGGCCTCTCATCACGGGCTAACGTCCGAGCAAGTCAACTGCACGATATGAGTGATAATCATAGGATCTGGATGCCCTAGATCTAACGGTGAATATTGCGCCCAATGGAAAACTGGATCTGGAGGGAGAATTAAGTGGCGACATATAAAAGTATGAAGTCCAATTTGACCACTGAGTTGGTAGATGAATCATTACACAAAGTAACCGAAATACCGAACCATTTGAGGAAGAGCTAGCGTAGTTTGCGAGAGGACAAGTGGCCACTTCCTTGTGAGACATTACATAATGGCAATGACGCGAAGGCTTGAGATCTTTCTCACACCTCCTAATAGCCTTGAACATAAAAGGAAGACACCTTTGATTAAACTAGATGTTAAATTTGATTTACCTATATATGATGGAGAGTTGAATGCAGAAAAGCTGGACAATTGGATTAGACAAATTGATGTTTATTGCAGAGTGTAGAGTATTGATTCAGACAAGAGCAAGATTCAGCTGGCAAGCCTACACCTTGGAGGCACTGCCTTGGTTTGGTGGGAAGGCAGGACCCAATCTGACATGAAGAGACATGGTAAGACCATTTTTGTCTGGAGTGAATTTGTTTCTACAATCAAAAAGCAGCTCTATCCATTAGCCTACATGCAGCAAGCCATGATGAGCTGGAAAACTCTTCGACAGTTGAAAGGGCAAAGTGTGCAAGGATGCACCCAAGAATTTAGGAAGAGAGCATTGATTCTAGGAATCTCATTAGACTCACCTGAGACTCTGTTGAAGTACATTGGTGGTCTACACAGCTACATGAGGCACACTATCCTCATGTTTAATCCCATTAGTATAGATGAGGTATCTGTACAAGCTACTCATCTAGAAGCTAGAGGAAAGAATGGAAGTCCAGAAGTTGGGGGATCATCCCAACCCACCGCAAGCAAGAATAAGTAGAAAAGAAAGTAGAAATGGAAAGCAAGGAAGGCTAACACTGAACAAAAGAGCGAGTCTTCATGCACTCACTGTAGGAAGGATGGGCATGACGATGAGAATTGTTAGATTCTACATCCGGAGCTAAGACCTAAGAAGTTCAACGGCAAGAAGAAGAAGATTGTTGCATCTATTCAGAAAGATTTGGGGTCAGACTCAGGAGATGAAAAAACTATTGTAGCCATAGGTATAAAAGGTAAGAATTCTGAAGCATCTACTGGTAATTTTGCACAATCTACTATTGATGAAGAAAATGAGAGAAAAAGACATGAGCTTTTCCATATTCAAGTTATTTCCAAACATCAAAAGATTGATACTTTGTTTGATAGTGGCTCACAAGTAAATTTAATTTCTGAAGCAATTGTAAAGAATTTGGGATTAGTGACTACAACTCATAAGAAACCATACCCATTAAGATGGTTAAATGATAAAGCACAACTACAAGTGACTAGACAATGCAAACTCAAGTTTTCGTTTGGTTTAGCATTTTTAGATGAGGTTGAGTTAGACATAATTCCTTTGGATATATGTGGAATTGTTTTAGGAAGTCCTTACTTGTATGACAGAAAAGCTATCTTCTATAGAGCTGAGAACAAGTATCTACTTGTTAAAGATGGAATCGAATACTTTGTAAGAGCTCAAGAATAATTATACTCTCATAAACTCAGGGTAGATGAAACAAATGATAAATTCATGCAAACAATTCTTACTAATGGTTGTAAAGGAAAAGAGATCTAATAAAACCAATGTATTTGAGGGTTGTACTGCTAAACAACAAGCTGATTTAGAAAAAGTTGTTTCAAAGTATGATATCTTGTTTCAAGAACTGAAAGGTCTGCCACCCAAAAAGGAAATAGTGCATGATATTATTTTGCAGCAACATGCTCCATTTCTTAACATTGGAATGTATAGGTTGTCTACTTTAGAGAATGTTGAAATCAAGAAGCAGGTGTAGGAGTTGCTCAAGAATGGGTTCATCAGACCTAGCACATCACCATGTGGGTCACCAATCATTTTGGTGAGAAAGAAAGATGGCTCGTGAAGAATGTGCATTAATTACCGAGCACTGAATAAGCTAACAATTAAAAATCATTATCCCCTTCCTCGCATAAATGATCTTTTAGATCAATTGAAAGAAGTTGTTTATTTTTCCAAGCTAGACTTGCATAGTGGATATCATTAGGTCAGAGTGGCAGAACAAGATACATGGAAGATGGCTTTCAAGACAAAGCAGGGATTGTATGAGTGGTTGGTTATGCCTTTTGGCTTAGCTAATGCTCCTGCAACTTTCATTAGATTAATGAATGATGTACTCAGACCTTTTCTTGATGACTTTGTTATTGTGTATCTAGATGACATTCTGATATTTAGCAAAACATGGGAAGAACATTTAAAGCATGTTAAGTAGACACTAGATGTTTTGAAAAGAGAAAAACTCTATGTTAAACTCTCAAAATGTGAATTTGGCAAAACATCTCTAAATTGTTTGGGACCTATAGTAAGGGGTGGTGAATTGAAGATTGATCCCTCTAAAGTGGCAGTCATTGTGAACTAGCCTAAACCCAAATCTGCTATAGAAGTTAGAAGCTTCTTAGGAGTAGCACAATATTGGAGAAAGTTCATTTCTAACTTTTCCTTAATTGCAGCTCCCTTACATGCTTTAACAGGATTGAATAAGGTGTTTGAGTGGGGAGGAAAATAGTAGAAAGCCTTCGACACCTTGAAAGAAAATATTAGTATAGCACCTGTACTAGCACTACCTGATCTTCAAAGACCATTTGAGATCCAAATGGATGCCAGTGACTATGTCATTGGAGCAGTGTTGACACAACATGGTAAACCCATATGTTATCATTCTGAGACATTTAATTTTGCAGTAGTTAACTATCCTACATATGATAAAGAATTGTATGCATTAGTACAGAGTGTGAAAAATTGGAAATATTACTTAATGGGAAAAGAGACAGTAATACATACTAATCATCAACCACTTCAATATCTACACTCCCAAACTAAGTTGTAGCAATCCAGACACTATAGATGTATGGGTTTTCTACAACAGTTTCATTTAGTCATCAGATATAAAAAGGGCATACACAATAAAGTTGCAAATATGTTATCTAGACCCATTATAAATGAATCTACTATACTTAAGCATAATTCTGTGTTACATGAGAGCTACATTGAACAATATGCTCAAGATATAGCTTTCAAAGATGTATATGCAACTTTAAGTCAAGGCAAATGAGTAGAAGAACTGGATTATCATGTAAAGGACTAAATCCTATATCATTGTGGGAAGCTATGCATTCCACAAATTGAAAGAGTAAAGATCATTTGAGAAGCACACACTTCTCTAATATCAGGTCACTTTGGGGTAAGTAAAACAGTTGCACAGCTACAAAGATTTTGTTATTGTCGAAAAATGAATGAGACATTTTCTTGATATGTAAGAGGGTGTACTATGTGTGCTAAAAGCAAGCCCAACAATGGAAAACTAGGCTTGTACACTCCATTACTAGTTCCTTCTCACCCTTGGGAAAGAGTTTCCATGGATTTTGTTGGAGGACTGCCTAAGTCTAGGAAAGGTCATGATTATTTTTTTGTTGTTGTGGATAGGTTCAAAAAAATCTGTATTTTCATACCTTGTAATAAATAGAATACAGCTGAACAAACTACAAAACTAGTCTTTCAACATGTATGGGTTCATTTTGGATTACCCACTTCCATTATATCTGATCGAGACACCCAATTTGTGGGAAAGTTTTAGTCAAGTCTATGGGAATTGATGGACACCAAACTGAAGAAAAGCACAACTTTTTATCCACAAACTGATGGCCAGACAAAATTAGTCAACAGGACAGTGATCTAGTTGCTCAGAGGATATTGCAACAAGCATCCTAAGCTTTGGGATGAACATTTGTGTTATGTGGAGCATGCTTACAACAGAGAAAAACATTCTTCTACACAAATATCTCCTTTTGAGACCTGTTTTGGTTTCACACCAAGGTCTCCTTTGGATTTTGTCTTTGGTAAAGACACTAAAGTTGAGGGACACAGTTATGTGGACAGGGCAACTAGGTTCATTGAACAAATCCAAGAAATCTAAGAGGTGGTACAAGAATAGCTAGAAAAGAGCCAGGCCAAATACAAGGCAAGGCATGACAAGCATCAGATGGAGCATAGTTTCCAAGTTGGAGACCAAGTTCGGCTGTACGTCAGCAAGGACAGAATGCAAGGTGAAGGTAAAAAGCTAAAGCCTATCAGGTATGGACCTTTCAAGATACTTGAGAAAATTGGTGAGAATGCTTTTCACCTTGATCTACCAGCTTACATGCACATCTACTTAGTCATAGATGAAGATTGCTTGAGACTATTTGAACCTTCACTAATTGAGGATCCCGAAGAGAAGAGTCAATTGCCTTTTATTGATGACCTGTTACCTAAATATCTCTATGAATTGTAGGAAGACATATTTTTGGACAGGAAGGTGAGAACGACACACAGGGGAGATGTTGAGTACCTAAGAATCAGGTTCAAGGGTTCAAAGTTGAGTGGTGAAAAATGGATAGAGATTGGACAAGTGAGACAATTGTATCCTCACTTAGTCAACGCTTGAAAACCAACTTTTGGAGGTCTAAAAGCTTTTTCAGTGGGAAGGTCGTGATCCAAATTGGATCCATGAAAAACTATCCAAGTTCTATGACTGTATCAAATCAGGACAAACTTCAAAAAATTGTGGACAATGAGCTATCAGGAAGGACCTCGAGACAGTGGCATTTTGTAGCCAGCAAGGAACGATGAGGACCTCGGTCAAAGAAAGCTGACTGAGGCCCATGGAAACTGTACAAGATGTAAACTAGCAGTTAGGAAGTCCAGATCAAAAAATGGAGGTTGTTTCTGATGCGCGATTAGTGCTAATCATGCATCGTTGGGCAAAACCCTTTGAAATGGAAAGGCCCCAAGCGCTTGGTCACAAGAAAAGCTGAAAACCATGCGAAAAGCGCTAAAGTGAAAGACGGGTCCTGTGCTCCAAAATTGGTGGAATATCAGAGGCGTTTTGGGCGGTAAGTAGAATTTTGAGGAGACCCAGCGATGTCATACAGCGAACAACGTGTGTCTGACAGATGAGAGAGAAAAACACCTCTCATTACAAGCTAACATCCAAGAAAGTCAACTGTTCAATATGAGTGATAACTGTAGAATCTGGAGGCCCCAGATCTAATGGCGGAGATTGTGCCTGATGGGAAACCGGATCTGGAGGGAGAATTAAGTGACAACATATAAAAGTATGAAGTCTGATTTGACTACTAAGTTGGCGGATGAATCATTACACAAAGTAACCAAAATACCGAACTGTTTGAGGAAGAGCTGGCATAGTTCGTGAGAGGACAAGTGGCCACTTCCCTATGAGACGTTACACAGTGGTGATGACGTGAAAGTAGGGAATTCCAAGCGAATAGTAGTAGGCAATCCAAAGAGGTGGAAGAGGAAACAAACAGTCATGAGACGTATTGGCTTTAAGCCATGAACAAACATAGAACAAAAAAACGCGAGACAGAAGATAAGAAAGGAAGGGCTATCAGAAAGAAGAGAATAGTGAAGAAGGAAATAGAAGAGATAGAAGCAGATGCAGAGAGCCAAGCTGACCTATAGAGCTGAAGAAGCATCGAGTAGACAGAAGGCTTGAGAGGTTCAAGCAATCCATGTGAGGATATTTGTCGGGAACTGAGAACCAAATTAGACTCATCCCATCAAGACCAGTTGAGGTCGAGACTTGGTAAGGAAGAGTCTGTGCACTCTAGTGGCTTGGGGGATCCAAGAACCACCCTACTAAGCATCATCTATTTCAGGAGACTCAGTTTGAGCTCCTCATTGTAAAAACTCTGCTTTAAGACACAATAAAAGAAGGCCACCACTGAAAGTTGGACCATAGACGTAGCCCAGGAGGATTGGGTGAACTCCTTATTAATTTGTTGTGTTCTATTTTGCGTGTTGTGTTTCTCTTACTGTTTTCCATTTTCTAGTGTCTATGTATTTCACAATCTTATCAATCCGCTGCCTAAGATAACATAGACACACACCAATACATGAGTCTATAATACCTTCATTCATTAATTAATTAACTGAGGTCACTCACAATGTGACTTTCACGTCACCAGTAAAGGAATTCAGAATAGAAATAGGAAAACTGAATCCACTGATGCTATGATTATTGCATTAGGAAAAAATGGACAATATGAAAATTGAAATAATGAATATTGTTAGCAAACAAATAGACTCTTTGAAATTTCAACAAAAACTTGTAGAGGAATAAGAGTCATTGTCTATTTTTTGTCTAAAATGTAGGAAAAAACATCTTTTAAGAGAATGTCCTCTTGATATTAAAGGAACTAATAAATGTGAAATTTGTATAAAGAACCATGCCATAGAAAAATTTCCCTCCATACCTGGGATGAAGGATGTATTTGAAGGATGTAAACCTGAAGACAAATCATTGCATGCTATGGGAGCAAGAAGAAACTAGCCTTAGGTAAGTGCAGGTATGGCTCTCGAACTTCCACCACATTTTTATGGTTATAATGCGCATCCATATTCCTATCCTAATGCTAGTCACTCTCAACATTAGCACCAGGGGAACCAATATCATTATGGACAACCCTACCAATATTGGCAACAAGGACAGAGGGGGCCAAACCATTCACATCATTCCTATCTTGAACCTATGCAATCATACCCACCTACATATGCACCTTACCCAATGCAACAACCACCATTGCCTAAGTTGAGTCAACCAATGCCATTGTTGCCTTTACCTCCACCATTTTGACCTCCTCATCTGCCTGCCCAACCCTTACCCAACCCCAATAACAAAGCAGTACAAATGATCCATTCTATGAGCCTGCTTTCTTCATCCAGATATCCATGCTAGTTCGAGTCAATGATTTTTAATTGCGATTAGGGAAGATAGTAACCTCAAAAAAACAGAAGTAGCCTATGGTGATTATCAACGAGAAAGGTGAGGAGGAAACTCCTGACCATTGTAAAAAATATGTTAACATCCAACCCATCCCCATACGCTTAGAGCCTTTGCTATATTCTTCCAACTGGCCTTCCTATCCAGAGAGGTTAGTTGTGGAGAAGAATGACCCCATTCCTAGTCTAGCATGGCCATCAAGCTTAGGAACCTTTTCATAAAGGTACATTCTCTCCAATCTATCAAAGAGATCCCCATTTGCATAAAAAACATTAGGGAATATTTTCTCAAGAAGCTAGGAAGGAGAAGATTGGAATCTTAAACTATTCAATTTGTTGGTAGAGAAGTAGAGTTAATGATGGGGTGTATGCACATGGTGAAATATACTGACCCTAATAACCCTATTGTCTTAGTTCAGATAGGTGATGTCCTTGTCTCTAATTTACTTATAGACCTGGGGCCAACAATTAATTTTATGACCAAGAAAACTATGGATCAACTTGGGTTGGTCCATATTTGGCCTACTCCCACTGTGCTTGAATTGGCAGACAAATCTAAAATCAAGCCGGAAGGGGTGTTGGATGAAGTGGTCATTTCATTAGACTCTTGGGAATACCCTGCAGAATTTTTTGTGCTTCATCCAGAGAATCATGTGGGAGGATATCACTTGATCTTGGAATGACCATGGCTTGATATAACTAATGCTTACATTGGATATTGTTCTGGTGACATGTATATTTCCCAAGGAGATTCTAGGAAGAAGGTCATGTTGTATCCACCTGCTAGATCCATTCAGGAGCTTCAAGACACTTTTTGGTTAGACTACGATAGTGGTGAGCATACTCAGTTTGTTTCCATGATACATCAGTATGTTGAGTCCTCACATGATGGTAAAATTCAAGACTTCCTGAACAATCTAGACACCATGCCCAATTTTGATTCATTGAGTCAGATTTTTAGTCTAGATTTTCATGAAAGTCACTACTCTCTACCTCGCTCATCACCATCTCTAGCAACATCTCTTTGTACTCTTGAGCCTGATACCACTCTTGTTGAGATTAGTCGAGGCAACTCCTTTCATATCAATTCAGATTTGGATGCATCCTAGTAAGAGAAGCTTGTGAATTTGTTGTGAGACCATCTTGATGCCTTTGCATGGGGCTATGAAGATATGAAAGGCATCCCTCCTCAAACTTGTACCCACCATATCTATATTCAGGATGGAGTCCAACCTATTCGACAACCCACAATGCATATGAACCCAACTCTAAGAGATGTTGTAAAGGAAGAATTGCAAAAACTCTTGGATGTTGATTTTATCAATCCTATTTCTAACAACCATTGGGTAGCTCTATTGGTATTAGTCCCAAACAAATATGGGATATGGAGAAATTGCATTGACTACAAAGAATTGAACAAAGCCACTCTTAAGGACTACTTCCCCCTTCCTTTCGTTGACCAAGTTCTCAATACCCTTGCTGGTAAGAAGTACTTTTCTTTTCTGGATGGCTTTAGTGGTTATAACCAAATACAAATTACACTCGAGGATCAAGATAAAACCACTTTTACATGTCCATGGGGTACATTTTCTTACCGAGTGATTCCCTTTGGGCCATTTAATGCCTTGACTACCTTTCAAAGGGCAGCCTTGGCCATTTTTGTTGACATTGAGTGTGTGGAAATCTATATGGATGAATTTTCTGTGTTTGGTGATTCATTTCAGGAAGCCCTAAAAAATCTAGAAAAGGTGCTTCTTCGTTGCCAAGAAGTTCATCTTTCCTTTGTTACAAAATTATATATTACATAGCAATGGAACACATAAATATATTGCAGAAATATAAACACATAAAACAAGATAGACACAGATATATGTGGTTCACCCAATCTGGGCTACGTCCATGGTAAATATCCAGTCCTTCCTTTTATATTATCCAGCAAACTAAAGAGATACAACCTACAGAATATCCATTGTAATTCCCTCTTCACTCTCAAACAATATCCTCTCTCTTTCTCACTCAGAATACTGATCTATATAGATGAGATACAATTCCCTCATATATAGTGAGGGGTTTCCTTCTAGGGAAAAAATCCCTAAATTAAACATGACTTCTACCATCAGATCTCTACCTAATGAATGTGCCATATTGACTACGAAATTACAACATTCTACAAGGAAATTTTACATCTATTTTTAGCTTCGGGAGCGCTACCCCTAATCCCCTACTAGGGGGGTGGGGGGCTCCTAAAGATCACTGCCACCCCCCCTGGACCCCCCTTGCAGTGCAAAGGTTACGTGTGGCATTTCTTCCACATTACAAATTGGGGTCCAATGCGGTGATACCTCTAAATAAAGAAGATAATCAAGCTCCACACCCAACAATCTCCCACTTGGAGACTAATTAGAGCAACTCCATCGCTGTTTCATTTGCTGGACAATGACTCCACTTTAGACGTGGTTGTTTCTCATCTTCTTCATCATAATTGAAGACCAATTGAAACTGAGCAGAATCTCATTTTCTCCCTAGTTACGACTTTTGTTAACATATCTACAGGATTCTGGCTAGTGTGTATCTTTTCCAGATTCAACTGTCCATCTTCCAACACCTACCATATGAAATGGTACTTGAGCTATATATGTTTATTCTTGGAATGAAATTCATAGTTCTTTGCAAGATGTATGGCACTCTAGCTATCACTGTATAACCTGTCCAACTCCTGCTTCTTACCCAATTCATCCAGAAACCTTTGTAACCAAATCATTTCTTTACTAGCCTTTGTAGCAGCAACATACTCTGCTTTCGTTGTTGAGAGTGCAACAACACTTTGCTGTTTTCAAACCCAAATGACAGCTATTCCACCTACAGTAAACATATACCCTATTGTGCTCCTCCTGTTATCTCTATCACCCACCATATCTACATCAACATATCCATGTAGAGAAGTGTTTGAACCACAAAAGCACAATGCTTGATTTGTAGTACCTCTGAAATGCATGCGAATCCACTTCACCACCTTCCAATGTTCTTTTCCTAGATTTATCATGTACCTGCTTACAACTCCCACTGCATGTGCCGTATCAGGCCTTCTGCAGACCATTGCATACATTAAGCTTCCAATTGTTGATGCATATAGACATTTAGACATATAAGCCATTTCTTCCTGAGTCTTGGGACACATCTCCTTATTTAGTTTGAATTGGCTAGCCAAAGGTATACTAACTAGTTTTGTATTTTGCATATTAAATATTTTCAACACCTTTTCTATGTAATCACTCTGAGACAATGTTAATTTTTTATTCTTCCTATCTCTAGTTATTCTCATACCAAGGATTTGTTTTGCAGCACCCAAATCCTTCATTGCAAATGAACTCACCAATTTTCTTTTCGGCACTTTCATTTCCTGCATGTTATAACCTACAACAAGCATGTCATCCACATACAATAACAATATAATATAGATTCCATCTTTTTTCCTTTTGAGATAAACATAATGATCACAGTGATATCTAGTATAACCTTGTTCAGACATAAACTTGTCATATTTAGATACCACTGCCTTGGAGCCTGTTTTAAGCCATACAAGCTCTTCTTTAACCTGCACACTAGTTTCTCCTTCCCTTTTACCCCATATCCTTGTGGTTGTTACATATATATCTCTTCCTCCAAATCCCCATGGAGAAAGGCTATCTTTACATCTAACCACTCAAGATGAAAATGTTTAGCTAATACTAGACTTAAAATAGTTATGATTGAAGTCATTTTAACAACAGAAGAAAATATCTCATCAAAATCTATACCCTTTTTCTATGCAAACCCCTTCACCACAAGTCTAGCTTTATACCTTTTTCTACCTCCATTCTCTTCCTTCAACCGATAAGCACATTTCTTTTGCAATATTTTTTTACCTGCAGGCAACCTGACTAAGTCCTAAGTCTAGTTATGTGCTAAGGAGTCCATGTTATGAAACCAGATCGAGAAAAGATAGAAAAGATATATCAACGCCTTAGAATTCAGCCTCTTTGAGGGGGCAATCTCCTTTACATTACATAAATGAAAAATTCTTGGATGATTCAAATGACAAAACCTCCTTTCTATATATAGGAGTCTAAGGAGTGACAATATAACCCAGCTGACCTAACAATAGCAATATAAAGCCACAAAAATAACAATAGAGGGATTCTATGGGGCACAGTAATAACAATATGGGGACAATCGGGGCACAACAATATTAATAAGGGGTACAACTACAATAGTAATGGGGTAATCACTAGTATTATAGGGACCCAACATGCCCCTCTCCTTCAAAAAAGTGTTGTCCTCAATGCTTGAGTAGTTCTGGATGGTTCTGTATAAAATTCTCATCCTCCCATGTGGAATCTTCAACAGATAAGTTCTTCCACTTGATAAGATACTCTGAAATTGATCGATTTTGTAGCTGTCGAGTTCTTGTTTCTGTG
>APFE031314204.1:23065-39417 GCA_000404065.3 Pinus taeda
TTTTCTTCTTCCTTTTCACAATCTATGTAGAATAATTTCTTCTCAGCACACTTATGACCTTTAGTGTATTTTCTATCACAACTGTAACAAAGCTCTTTTTCTCTTTTTTCTTCCAATTGTTGTGGTGTCAACCTTATAGGTTGTGGAATACTAGCGGAAACACCACTTCCCTCTTTATAGATGTGAGTGGTATGCTTCCTAGTTGCCATAATTTTGCTTTCCATTTTTCTTGCTAACCTGAATACCTTGTCTAATGAATCAGGTTCCCAAAGGTGAATATCATGTTGGATATTATCCTTTAAAGACCCTATGAAAACATCAATCCTATGCTCCTCTGGAATATCTTTTACCCTTATGTTTAATTTTTGGAACTCCTCAATGTGCTCCATTATGGAACCCTTTTGTTTAAGACTTATCGATTGGCTAAAAAAGGTGTTGCTTTTTGTATCCTCATAATGTGCTATCAATTCTTCTGTAAAAATTGCCCAAGTGATAAATTGTTTACGAGAGAAAAACCATTGATACCATAAAAACTGATTCAATTCCAAATATAAAGTTTCCATACGTACCTTTTGCGTGTTTTGCACATTATTGAGATCGAAAAATTGCTCCATCTATAATATCCATGTTGCGGGATCCTTGCCATCAAACTTCCTCATATCGATTTTTGGAATATGGTGGGTCTTCGATCCAACATTAGAGTCTATGGAATGATGATTAACATTTCTTTTGTTCTCATCATGAGTTTCCTTTACTACCCTTTCACCCTTAGTGACCTTTCTTGTAGCAACTTATTCATCTTTATCTTCAATTCTTCCATGTCTGTTTTCAAATCTATCTTCAAATCATCCATCTTAGCTTCCACGTCATTCATCTTAGCTTCCACATCATTCATCTTAGCTTCTACACATTTCTTTAAACAATCCATCTTAGATTCCGTTCCTTTTTGTGCAAGTGACACTTGTTGCACTTGGTCTCGTAATTTTGATATATCATGTTGCATTTCTTCCTCTTCTTCATGAGTCATGCTAGAGCTTTCAGGTCGCCTACTAGGTGTTTAAATTTTCTTTCCTTGGGCAATCAATTACCGATAATAATGCTTTACTATGCCCTTTGAATTCCTTCAAAATAATTTTTCAAACCAAGCTTAAGCAAACATTTAAAAAAATATACACACCTTTTTTCACTTTGTAGGAGCTCGACATTGCCTCTGATGTATCTCTGTAATTTCAGATCATATAGTTCTGAAATTACGACCTGTGGTATCCCTCTATGTCCTCTTTCCAATGCCACCAGTCTGACCCTAATTGGATTCTCCAATGAAGAGTTATGCCAAATCTCCCACAGTGACCAGATTATAAACTAATTCAATAGAGCGAACTTGTATGACGTGCCGCGTGTCCCTGTTTTGACCTTTGGCTCTAAAGATTACATACAAGAAACTACAGTCGGTCCTCTTTCTGTAACTTCTTATGAAATTTCAATTTGATGCTCAGAGAGAATGTTATGATGATTTCCCCAGGTCACCTGTTTTGAATGTAATTCAGGATTCTGCAAAAGGATCAACTTCCTCAGATCATATCTCAGAAAATATTGTGTGAAACACTCTAAAATTCAGACCTAAGATTCAATGAGATGTCTTCTCAAATGGGTTTGTTTTTTAGCTTCTGAAACATCGTAAAAAAAAATTATACTGAAAATGCCAAGATGATCGGTTTGGAGCAGCGAAACCCTAGAATCCAAAGCTCTGATACCAAATGTTATGAAACTAGCTCAGGAAAAGATAGAAAAGATAGATCAACGCCTTAGAATTCAGCCTATTCGAGTGGGCAACCTACTTTACATTACATAAATGAACAATTCTTGGATGATTCAAATGACAAAACCTCCTTTCTATATATATGAGTCTAAGGAGTTACAATATAACCCAGCCGACCTAACAATAATAATATAAAGCCACAAAAATAACAATAGAGGGATTCTATGGGGCACAGTAATAACAATATGGGGACAATAGGGGCACAACATTATTAATAAGGGGTACAACTACAATAGTAATGGGGTAATCACTAGTATTATAGGGACCCATCAGTCCATCTCTTCTTTCATGGCTTTCTCCTACTTCTTCTTGGTTTCTACCTGCACGGCTTCTTCATAACATTATGGTTCACCAGAATCAGTCAACAATACATAATATAATGAAGGAGAGTATCGTTTAGGGGGTCTGATTATCCTGCTAGATCTTCTAACACCACTTTCAATTGTTTGAGGCACTTGTTGTTGTTGTGGTTTCTATTGTTGTTCTAGTTGTTGATCATTATGATTTTCAGGCACCATAACTTTTTTTGTGATCTCATCAAGAACTGTGTATTCTCTGATTTCCTTTTCCTATTTCTTTTCCTGTAGATGATCCTTATACAAAACCTTTGCATTGAATATGACATCTCTGCTTCTAATTATTTTATGTTTTTCATAATCATAAGAGCAATAACCAAAATTATTAACACCATATCCAATAAAGGTACATCTATTTGATTTTGACTCAAGCTTTCTTCTATTTTCTTTATTAATGTGGACAAAGGCTTCACAACCAAAAGTCTTTAAAAATGAGTAATTTACCATTTTTCCTATCCATGCCTCCTCTGGAATACCACCATCCAAGGAACTTGAGGCCCTCTATTTATTAGACAAACAACAGTATCTACAGCATTTGCCCAAAATTGTAAAGGCAATCCTACATGCAATCTCATGCACCTTGCACGCTCCATGATTGTCCTGTTCATCCTTTCTGACACACCATTTTCTTGTGGTGTTCCTAGAACTGTCTTCTCTCTACGAATTCCATTCTCTGAACAATACCTATCAAACTCTTTGTTGCAATATTCATCTCCATTGTCAGATCTGAGACACTTCAACCTTTTTCCTCTCTCATTTTTGGCCAAAGCTTTCCATTTCTTGAAAGTATCAAATACATCAGATTTATTTCGAATACAATCAATCCAGTTTTTTCTGGTTGCGTCATCAATAAAAGTAACATAATAATGAGAACCACCAAGAGATGATACCTAAGTAGGTCCCCATATATCTGTATGCACAAGCTCTAATTATTCACTCTTGTTTTCTTTCCCAACTCTGAGGAATATGACTCTCTTATGTTTTCCATAAACACAATTCTCACAGAATTTTAAATCAACATGCTTCAAACCTAGAAACAAATTTATTGAGTGAATAATCTACATCCCCTTCTCACTCATGTGCCCAAGCCTATGATTCCACAATGTCATATCATCTCTTGTAGAGGTTAAAGCATTAACAAACTTAGAAATACCATTGCATAAATACAATCTGCCAACCTTTTCTCCTTTTTCTATTACCAGGGATCCTTTAATGAACCTCTAGGTTTTATTTGTAAAATTAGTCACACAACCTTCACCTCCCAACTGCCTTGTTGAAATTACATTTTTCTTCAGATTTGGAATATGCCTTACCTCCTTCAATAGCCATTAATTTCATTCCATTGTTTTATGAAAACTCTACCAATTACAATGATTTTACAAGGTTTATCATCACCCAAATGAACCTGTCCAAAATCTACTTGAACATAATCATGAAAATGTTTCCTATTAGTTGTGGCAAGGAATGAGGCCCCTGAATCTACCATCCAGGCATCAATAATATTTTCTAATGAAAGAATCAAAGAATCTTGCAACACATGACCTGTCACATTCGCTTCATGATTGTTTTCTTGCTGCACGTCTCCTTATTTTCCCTTCCAAGACTTGTAGTCTTTCTTTAGATGTCCTTTCTTCCCACATTTCCAACACACTATCCCTGATCTAGACTTGCATCTGCCTTTTCTTGACTTACTGTGATATCCTGGGCTATTTCCTTTTTCCATTTTTCTTCTCCTAGTCTTTGTAGTCAAAGAATTACCTGATGTCTCACTAGAGATTTTCCATCACATTTCCTCGCTAATGATTGCACCAAAAACATCATCAAAATTTAAAGTAATAGATCCAGAGACAGAGTTACTAATGGCCATATCTAAACCATTCAAACTTTCTGGAAATGAGCACAGAAATAACAAAGCCCTAACTTCATCATCAAAAGTTACCCCTACAGAACTAACTGATTGGTAACTATATTAAATTCATTTAAATGATCAACAATAGATCCACCTTCTAACATCTTCATATTAAATAAACGCTTCATAAGAAATACCTTATTTGAGGCTGAGGGTTTTTCATATAGTTTGGCCAATGCTGACATTAAACCCCTTGTTCTCGTTTCCTTTGAAATATTAAAGGCTACCAATGCCACTAGTCACAACCGTATTGTTCCAATTTCCTTTCTGTCGAGAATATTTCATTCTATGTTTGTCATACTCATCAGTTTCTTTGCCTTTCCACTCAATGGTTGGTATAGATCTTTCTGGTACAAATAATCTTCCATCTGCATCTTTCATAATTGGTAGTTTTGGCCGTTAAATTTTTCGACCCTAAACCTACTATCTTCCACCATTGCTCCCACTCGAACCAGGAACCCTTCTCTCCTGCGATTTTATTGGCCAAATAGACCTTCGGCTCTGATACCAATTCTTAGAAAATTATATATTACATAGAAATGGAACACATAAAATATATTGCAGAAATATAAACACATAAAACAAGAGAGACACAGATATTAATGGTTCACCCAATTTGGGCTACGTCCACAGCAAATAATGAGTCCTTCCTTTTGTATTATCTAGTAAACTAAAGAGATACAACCTATAGTAGATATTTTGTAATTCCCTCTTCGCTCTCACACAATCTCCTATCTCTTTCTCACTTAGAATATTGATCTACATAGACAAAATACAGTTCCCTCATATATAGTGAGGGGTTTCCTTCTGCGGAAAAAAATGCTAAATTAAACATGACTTCTACCATCAGATCTTTGCCTAATGAATAGCCCAAATTTACTATGAAATTATAGCACTTTTACAAGGCAATTTTACATCTATTTTTAGCTTTGGGGTTGCCCCCCCCCAATACCCTCCTTGCAGCGCAAATATTACGGGTAGCATTGCAGCCACATTACGAACTAGGGTCCAATGCGGTGATACCTCTAAATAAATAAGATAAATAGGCTCCACACCTAATAGCCTTCACTGAAAAAAATGTAGATTAATGTGCAAGGTGAGTGTGGTTCTTCGCCATCTTGTTTCCGACAAAGGTATCCAGGCTAACCCCACAAAAATAGAAATTATTTTGAGTCTTCCTGCACCCAAAACTCAAAGGGAAGTGAGAGGTTTTCTAGGACATGTGGGATACTATAGGAGATTCATTGAGAACTTCTTAAGGATAGCTACCCTGCTTTTCTAACTTTTGGCTAAGGATAGTGAGTTTTCTTGGTCCACAGCTTGCCAACAGTCCTTTTCGACATTGAAGGAAAAACTAGTCCAAGCACTAGTTTTGAGAGGACCAAAATGGTTCCTGCCATTTCATATTTCCTCTGATGCCTCAGATACTGCTATTGGCACAACTTTAGGACAAGAAGAAGACAAACAATCCTATGCTATTTACTTCATTAATAGAAACCTGTCACCCGCTGAATTAAATTACATGGTTACTGAGAAAGAGTTTTTAGCTGTAACTTTTTCCATTAATAAATTCAAAAATTACATTATAGGATATGAAGTGTTTGTGCATACTGATCATTCTGTAATAAGATATTTGATGAATAAAACATTAACTAGTGATACAGTGACTAGGTGATTATTATTGTTGCAAGAATTTAACATTACTATTGTTGATATACCAGGAAAATCTAATGTAGTAGCAGATTATCTTTCAAGATTAAATAATCCTAGTTAAGCAATTCATGTTGATGATGATTTTCCTGACAAACATATTTTCTCTATGTCGATAGAATCCCCATGGTTCACTGACATAGCTAACTATTTAGTCAGTAAAAAAAAACCACCTCACTTATCTGCTCGAGAAAAGTGGAGCATTATACAAAAAAGTGCTACATATTCTTGGATTCAAGGAGACCTCTTTTACACTCGACCAAACCTTATTATTCGTAGATGTGTAAGAGAGGAGGAAGTGTTTAATATCTTAAAATCCTCCCATGACAAACCTAGTAGAGGTCACCTCGTTGATAAGCAGATTGCATACAAAGTGTTATGAGCTAGTTACTTTTGAGCCTTTTGAAAACTGCACCATTGATTTTGTAGGACCAATAAATCCAACACCATTAAATAAAAATCTATTGGATGTGGAGCTTGATTATCTTCTTTATTTAGAGGTATCACCACATTGGACCCCAGTTTGTAATGTGGCGATAATGCTGCTCGTAAAATGTATGCTGCAAGGGGGGTCCAGTGGGGACATTTGATGCACTCTTTGGGAGACCCCCCCAGTGGGGGATCGGGGGCAATGCCCTTGAAGCTAAAAATAGATGTAAATTTGCCTTCTAAATTGTTGTAATTTCATAGTCAATTTGGGATGTTCATTAGGCAAGGAAATGATGGTAGAAGTTATGTTTAATTTATGGTTTTTTTCCCTAGAAGGCAACCCCTCACTATATATGAGGGAATTATATTCTGTCTATGTAGATCTATATTCTGAGTGAGAAAGAGAGAGGAGATTGTGTGAGAGAGAAGAGGGAATTACAATGGATCTGTTGTAGGTTGTATCTCTTCATTTAACTGGATAATATAAAACAAATGACTAGTTGTTTCTCCATGGACGTAGCCCAAATTGGGTGAACCATGTATATCTTTGTCTCTCTTGTTTTATGCATTTTCTTTGTTTATATTTCTGCAATATATTTTATGTGTTCCATTGCTCTATAATATATAATCTTCTAACCACCGGTATCAGATCCAAAGGTCTATTTGGATGATAAACTCATAGGAGAGAAGGGTTCCTAGTTCGAGTGGGAACAATGGCAAAAGATAGTAGGTGTAGGGTTGAAAAATTTAACAACCAAAACTACCAATTGTGGAAGATGTAGATGGAAGATTATCTGTATCAGAAATATCTATACCTACCATTGAGTGGAATGACAAAGAAGCCGGCGAGTATGATAGACACAGAATGGGATATTCTCGATAGAAAGGCACTTGGAACAATAAGGCTGTGCCTAGCGGTGTAGGTAGCCTTCAATATTTCAAAGGCAATGACAATAGAGGGTTTAATGTCAGCATTGGACAAACTATATAAAAAACCCTCGACCTCTAAAAAGGTATTTCTTATGAAGCATTTATTTAATATGAAGATGTTAGAAGGTGGATCTGTTTTTGATCATTTAAATGAATTTAAGACACTTATAAATCAGTTAAGTTCTGTACCGGTAACTTTTGATGATGAAGTTAGGACTCTGTTATTTCTGTGCTCATTGCCAGAAATTTGGAATGGTTTAGTTATGGCCATTAGTAACTCTATCTCTAGATCTAGTGCTTTAAAGATTGATGATGTTTTTGGTGCAATCATTAGCAAGGAAATGTGATGGAAAAGCTCTAGTGAGACATCAAGCAATGCTTTGACTACAGAGACTAGGGGAAGAAAAATGGAAAGAGCCCAGGATATTGCAGTAAGTCAAGGAAAGGTAGATCCAAGTCTAGATCAGGTATAGTGTGCTAGAAATGCAAGAAGAAAGGACACCTGAAGAAAGACTGCAAGTCTTGGAAGGAAAAAGAAGGAGACGCGCGGCAAGAAAACAATCATGAAGCAAATGTGACAGGTGATGTGTTTCAATATGCTTTGATTCTTTCATTATAAGGTATTATTGATGCCTGGGTGGTAGATTCAGGGGCCTCATTCCATGCGATACCTGATAGGAAGCGTTTTCATGATTATGTTGAAGGAGATTTTGACAAGTTTGATTGGGTGATGATAAACCCTGTAAAATCATTGGAATGGGTACAGTTTTAATAAAACAACAGAATGGAAATCAATGGTTGTTGAAAAAGGTAAGGCATGTTCCAAATCTAAAGAAAAATCTAATTTGAACATGGTAGTTTGGAGGTGAAGGTTATGTAACTACTTTTACAAATAAAACCGGGAAGGTCACTAAAGGAGCTCTGGCAATAGAAAAAGGAGCAAGGGTTGGTACATTGTATTTATCCAATGATATTTCTAATTATGTTAATGATTTAACCTCTACAGGAGAAGATATAGTATTGTGGCATCATAGGCTTGGGAACATAAGTGAGAAGGGGATGCGGATTCATCACTCAAGAAATTTGCTGCGAGGTTTGAAGCATGTTGATTTACAATTATGCGAGAATTGTGTTTATGGAAAACAAAAGAGAGTTGGATTCCTCAGAGTTGGTAAAGAAAAGAAGAGTGAAAAATTATAGCTTGTGCATACATATGTATGGGGACATTCTCAGGTATCATCTCTTGGTGGCTCTCATTATTATGTTACTTTTTGTTATCACTCCTTCGGATCTCCAAGGGTGAGGAAGAGTCCAACTAAGGTAACCACAGACCAATATTTTGACTTGGTAGCTAGCCCTACAAAGCTGGAGAGGGCTCTCTCCAAAGGATCATAGCCATGAGGGCTAGATGGATTAGGGTTTTAGACTAGATATAGTAGCTCTGGGTTTT
The DNA here is from genome assembly GCA_000404065.3 of Pinus taeda. NCBI lineage: Eukaryota > Viridiplantae > Streptophyta > Pinopsida > Pinales > Pinaceae > Pinus > Pinus taeda. The sequence continues at coordinate 31,669 of APFE031314204.1, forward strand.
GATTTAATTTGATTGGGGTAATCATTGGATGAGTGAATTAGGTTAGAGGGTGAACTAGGTCAGGGAAAAAGAAAATCAAAATTGTAGACATCTGATGGGTCAAGGTAGGAAAGTACTTTAACACTTTGTAGTATATTGATGGAATGGTTTAGATTGATGAGATGCTAAAAAAAGTATGGAAATCATGAACTCTTTTTAAACTGAAGAAATGAAACAAATTAGGATGATTTTCCCAAAACAGAGCATAGAAGATGAATTCTTCTTATCACCCTTGAAAATCAAACATATTTAGAAGTGAAATGGATCATGGAAGATACAAAACATTCACACACATGTAACTAAAGAAGAAACAATATCAAAATAGCATGCCACCTAAATCCCACTAAAATAGCTACAACTCATCCAATATATTCCATGCCAAATACTGAAACACTAGTACAACATCTAATGGAGTCCAACCTCTCAAAAAAGTGGAGAAAGGGAATATATAGACCTAAAAACAAACTCCTCCCAACCTTAGGGGTGGAATCCATGAGTGATCCGAATCGGATCCGTAAACGACTGTCATAGAACTGTGACTAAAATAGGTCAAAAAAATCTTTAAAGAATCCAAACCACAGACGAAAACACCCTGAACCAGTGGCCATGGCAGCCGACGTGGATGATGACGACCTTAGTCAAAGCATGCTGACTAAGGCCCATGGAGACTGCGTAGGAGGTCAAAATAGCCCCTGGGAGCCCTGGATTGGGAAAAGGAGCTAGTTTTTTATGCCATCGCTGGGAAAATAGGGCCGAAATGGTAGAGCTTAAGCGCTTGGTCACGTTGGGAGCCAAGGGACTGCGGGCGGAAAAAGGTAAAAAAAAACGTCAACGTATGACAGTGGGACCCACGGCCTGGAAACTGACGGTTTGATCGGGACACCCTTGAATGGTAAGCGATTTTGGAAAAAGCAGAGTGATCACAATCAGCTATTAACACGTGGCGGCAAAGGAGAGAGAAAAATCTCCATGATCGCACGCTATCGGTTGAGCAAGTCAACCACGCTTGACATGCGAATGATGTTGGATCTGGAAGAGCCCAGATTAGATGGATAAGATTGCACCCAATAGACAGAGCGGAATTGACAGGGGATTAAGCCGCGATTTAAGAGGATTTCAAATCTGTTGACCGCCACAGTGGAGAAAGCAACGAATTGACAAACGGGCTGGCGCAGTTCCGATGGAGACACGTGGCTACTTCCTGAGCATTATGTTGATGCCGAACAAGGAATTCCAAGCACACAGGGGATAGGTAAATCGGCGTAGGAAGGAGAGGAAACGAACAGACATGGAGGTCGAATGGCTAAAGCCATGAGCAGAGACAGTGAACGAGGAATCAGGAAGTGAGACTCAGATCGAAGAGTCCAAGCGACCAAGAGAGATAGTGAACAGTGAACCCTGAGAGGAGGACTGAGCACAGAGAGCAATAAAGCCAAGTAGAGGAGACAGAGGGCCGAGCTAACTATAGACAACATCAAGCACCAAAGAGCTTGAAGAATAAAGCCTTCCCATAGAGGAATCTATCTGGATTAAGCATCACAGTTGGCTCTTTCCACTGTAGACCAAAAGTCACAGAGCTGGTAGGAAGAATAAGAGTTTGTGTACTCCAAGCGGCTTGGGGAAAACAAGAACCACCCTACCAAGCAAATTCTGCTTCAAGAGAACTCATATTAAGTCCCTGCATTTGTAATTCTCTGCTTAAAGACATAATAAGACAAGGCAACCACTGAAGCTAGACCGGATATGTAGCCCTAGAGACTAGGGTAAACTCCTTCTTAAAAACTGTTTGTGTCTAGTATTTCTTACTATATTTATCTGTTACCTTTCCATTCAAAATGTCTGTGTATTGGCAATCTGATCAATCTGTTGTTTTAATCACACAGAACACACACCAGTACATGAGTCTGTAATACCTTTGTTTATTAAATCTTCAACTGAGGTCACTCATAGGGTGAGAATCAGATCAAGTGGTATTAGAGCTCTAGGCTATAAGGTTAGACAAGCTTGTGTTGGTTTAGCTGTGAATGATCACTAGATCAAAGCTCAAATCAGGAGAAGGAGAATTGGTGGAAACTAATCCTAAAATTGGGAGAGTCTATTCTTGGAAGACAATGTCAGAAGAAGGTTCTACAGGGCCAGACCCCCAGTTCATAGAAAGTTTCCTAGCTATGAAGTCTATGGTAGAAGAAATGTATAGGAACTTTAGAAAGCATAAGGATGAAGATTCATAAATCTCTAAGCAAGATAAAGAAGAAGATGAATCTCATTCTCATGACCACTCTAAAGGAAAGGGAAAAGAAGAAAGCTTTCGTACACCTCCTAGTAGCCCTGTGCATAGCAAGAAGGTGTCCTTGATTAAATTGGATGTCAAATTTGATTTGCCTATATATGATGGAGAGCGAAATGCTGAAAAGTTGGACAATTGGATTAGACAAATTGATGTGTATTGTAGGGTACAAAACATAGACTCAGACAAGAGTAAGATTCAGCTGGCAAGCCTATGCCTAGGAGGCACTGCCTTGGCTTGGTGGGAAGGTAGAACCCAAGCTGATGTGAAGAAGCATGGTAAGACCATCTCTGTCTAGAGTGACTTTGTCTCTGCCATCAGAAAGTAGTTCTATCCATTGCCCTACATGCAACAAGCCATGATGAGTTAGCAAACTCTTTAGCAACTAAAAGGGCAAAGTGTTCAAGGGTATACTCAAGAATTCAGAAAGAAAGCATTGATGTTGGGTATCTTATTAGACTCACCAGAAACTCTTTTGAAGTACATTGGTGGTCTATACAACTACATGAGGCATACCATCCTCATGTTTAATCCCACTAGTATAGATGAGGTATCTGTACAAGCTACTCATGTAGAAGCTAGAGGAAAGAATGGAAATCCAGAAGTTGGGGGACCATCCCAACTCGTTGTAAGCAAGAGCAAGGAGAAAAGAAAGCAAAAGTGGAAAGCAAGGAAGGCTAACAATGCACAAAGAGGCAAAGCTTCATGCACTCACTATAAAAAGGAGGGGCATGATGATGAGCACTGTTGGATTCTGCATCCAGATCTGAGGCCTAAAAAGTCCGAGGGAAAGAAGAAGAAGACTGCTGCAGCTATTCAGAAAGATTTGGGATCAAACTCGGGAGATGAAACAATCATTGCAACCACTGTTATAAAAGGTAAGAATTTTGAAGCATCTACTAGTAATTCTGCTCAATCTGTCATTGATGAAGAACATGAGAGAAAAAGACATGAGCTTTTCCATATTTGAGTCATTTCCAAAAATCAAAAGATTGATACTTTGTCTGATAGTGGCTCACAAGTAAATCTAATTTTAGAAGCAATTGTAAAGAAATTGGGATTAACAACTACACCTCATAAGAAACCATACCCATTAGGATGGTTGAATGATAAAGCACAACTACAAGTGACTAGATAGTGCAAAGTCAAGTTTTCTTTTGGGTCATCATTTGTAGATGAGGTTGAGTTAAATGTAATTCCTTTGGATATATGTGGAATTGTTTTAGGAAGTCCTTACTTGTATGATAGAAAAGCTATTTTCTATAGATCTCAGAACAAGTATCTACTTATCAAAGATGGAATTGAATACTTTGTAAGAGCTCATAATCTCAAGAATAATTACACTCTCATAAACTCAGGATAGATGAAAGGAATAATAAATTCATGCAAACAGTTCTTACCGATGGTTGTAAAGGAAAAGGCACCTGATAAGACCAAAATATTTGAAGGTTGTAATGCTGATCAACAAACTGATATAGAAAAGATTGTTTCAGAGTATGATGTCTTATTTCAAGAACCTAAAGGTCTTCCACCCAAAAAGGGAATAGTACATGATATTATTTTGTAGCAAGATGTTCCTTTGCTTAACATTGGGATGTACAGGTTGTCCACTTTCGAGAATGTTGAAATCAAGAAGCAGGTGTAGGATTTGCTCGAGAAAGGGTTCATCAGGCCTAACACATCACCATGTGGGTCACCAATCGTTTTGGTGAGAAAGAAAGATGGCTCGTGGAGAATGTGCATTGATTACTGAGCACTGAATAAGATAACAATAAAAAATCGTTATCCCCTTCCTTGCATAGATGATCCTTTAGATCAATTGAAGGAAGCTTTTTATTTCATCAAGCTGGATTTGCATAGTGGATACCATCAGGTCAGAGTTGCAGAGCAAGATGCATTGAAGATTGCTTTCAAAACAAAGCAGGGATTGTATGAATGGATGGTTATGCCTTTTGGCTTGACCAATGCCCCTGCTACTTTCATGAGATTAATAAATGATGTACTCAGACCTTTTCTTGATGATTTTGTTATTGTGTGTCTAGATGACATTCTGATTTTCAGTAAAACGTGGGAAGAACATTTAAAGCATGTTAAGCAGACATTAGATGTTTTGAAAGAGAAAAACTTTATGTTAAACTCTCTAAATGTGAATTTGGCAAAACCTCTCTAAATTATTTGGGTCATATAGTAGGGGGAGGTAAATTAAAAATAGATCCCTCTAAAGTGGCAGTCATCCCAAACTGGCCTAAGCCCAAGTCTACTACAGAAGTGAGAAGCTTCTTAGGAGCAGCACAATATTGGAGGAAGTTCATTTCAAATTTTTCCTCAATTGAAGCTCCCTTACATGCTTTGACAAGATTGAACAAGGTGTTTTAGTGGGGAGGCAAACAGCAAAAATCCTTCAACACCTTGAAAGACAAAATTAGTACATCACTTGTACTAGCACTACCAGATCTACAAAGACCATTCGAGATCCAAACTGATGCCAGTGACTATGCCATGGGAGCAGTGTTGACACAGCATGGTAAACCCATATGTTATCATTCTGAGACTTTTAATCCTGCAGTTGTTAACTATCCTACCTATGATAAAGAATTGTATGTGTTAGTTTAGAGTGTGAAAAAGTGGAAGCATTACTTAATGGTCAAAGAGACAGTAATACACACTGATCATCAACCACTTCAATATCTACACTCCCAAACTACGCTGCAACAATCAAGGTATTACACATGGATGGGTTTTCTACAACAGTTCCATTTAGTCATCAGATATAAAAAGGACATACATAACAAGGTTGCAGATATGTTATCTAGACCCATTATAAATGCATCTACCATACTTAAGCATAATTCAGTGTTGCATGAAAGCTACATAGAACAATATGCTCAAGACATGGACTTTAAAGATGTGTATGCAACTTTGAGTCAAGGAAAAAGAGTGGAAGAATTGGACTATCATGTGAAGGACTGACTCTTATATCATTGTGGGAAACTCTGCATTCCACAAACTGAAAGAGTAAAGATAATTAGGGAAGCACATGCTTCTCTGATATCAGGGAATTTTGGGGTAAGTAAAATAGTTGCACAGCTGGAAAGGTTCTACTATTGGTTGAGAATGAGTGAGACAGATTCTAGATATGTAAAGGGGTGTGCTATGTGTGCTAAAAGCAATCCCAGCAATAGAAAACTAGGCTTATACACTCCCTTGCCAGTTCCTTCTCGCCCTTGGGAAAGCATTTCCATGGATTTTGTTGGGGGACTGCCTAAATCTAGGAAAGGTCATGACTATCTATATGTTGTTGTGGATAGGTTCAGCAAAATGTGTATTTTAATACCTTGTAGTAAATAGATTACAGCTGAACAAACCACAAAATTTTTCTTTGAACATGTATGTATTCATTTTGGATTGCCCACTTCTATTATATCTTATCAAGACACCTGATTTGTGGGGAAGTTTTGGTCAAGTCTGTGGGAAATAATGGATGCCAAATTGAAGAAAAAACAACTTTTCATCCACAGATGTCCAGACAGAAGTAGTTAACAGGACAGTGATTCAGTTACTGAGAGGATATTGCAGCAAACATCCTAAGCTTTGGGATGAGCATTTGTGTTATGTGCAGCATGCTTACAATAGAGCCAAATACTCTTCTACATAGAGATCTCCTTTTGAGACCTGTTTTGGTTTCATACCAAGGTCTCCTTTCAATTTTGTCTTTGGTAAAGGTACCATGGTTGATGGAAGCAGTGATGTGGACAAGGCAACTAGGTTCATTGAATAGATCCAGGAGATCCATAAAGTAGTACAGGAATAGCTGGAAAAGAGCCAGGACAAGTACAAGGCTAGGCATGATAAGCATCGGATGGAGCATAGTTTCCAAGTTGGAGACCAAGTCTGGCTGTATATCAGCAAGGAAAGAATGCAAAGTGAAGGTAAAAAGCTAAAACCTATCAGGTATGGACCCTTTAGGATACTTTAGAATATTGGTGAGAATGCCTTTCACCTTGATCTACCAGCGTACATGCACATCTACTCAGTTGTAAATGTAGATTCTTTGAGGTTGTTTGAACCTTAAATGATTGAGGACCCTGAAGAGAAGAGTCAATTACCTTCTGTTGATGACCTACTACCTGAATACCTTAATGAGTTACAGGAAGACACCGTGCTGGACAGGAAGGTGAGGATGACGCATAGTGGACAGGTGGAATAACTCAGGATTGGGCTTAAAGGTTCGAAGCTGAGAAACGCAAAGTGGATTGAGATTGGACAAGTGAGACAGAAGTTTCCTCACTTAGTCGATGCTTGAAGAAAACCAACTTTTGGTGGTCCAAAAGATTTTCAGTTGGGAGGCCTTGATCCGAATCGGATCCATAAACGACTGTCATAGAACCATGACTAAAATAAGTCAAACAAATCCTTGAATAATCCAAACCATAGATGAAAACACCCTGAACCAGTGGCCATGGCAGCTGGCGTGGAACGACGAGGAACTTGGTCAAAGTACGCTGACCGAGGCCCATGGAGACTACGCAGGAGGTCAAAATAGCCCCTGGGAGCCCTGGATCGAGAAAAGGAGCTAGTTGTCGATGCACGTTATGTAGGAATTTACAGGGTAAGTTCCTTAGACAAAACAACAAAGGACACCACTCACAAACAGATCACAGATCAATACACCAGTATTTTTGACATGGTTAAAACCCTCAAAGAGGGAAACAGTCCACGGCCTGAGACAACGCAGCCACTTCAGGCAATTTATTAATAAAAGAATGAAATTTTACATAAGCTTCTCTCATGAACAGTTAGCCTACAAATGACCCTCCATGCTCTTTAAATAGAGATCATGGACCAATCGGGTGTTAAGCCACGGATCAAGTGTCGGTAATACCAAGGAGAGAATGAACCGTCAGATCACTACATATCATGATCATCGAATTGTAAGTTACAAAAGTACATAGTAAAGAAATACACTTTACCTAACTCTATACTAGACCAAGTTATACTTAACTATTTCCTATGTGTCGTAATATCCTACCATCCCCACTTAAGAACAACTGGGGATAGGATTGAAGGATTTACAAAGATGACACAATAGGAGAAGGAAGGAGACACTAGAGCCTATCCCCCCTTAGTGACAACTTCCTGAACTCCAACCATAAATCGAAATTTAGTAAACTTCGCCTCTGTGAGAGCCTTTGTAAAGATGTCTGCAACTTGATCATCTGTTGAACAATATTTCACTTCAAGAACATGGTCATGAATGAGCTTTCCGATGAAGTGCATGTGTAGTTTAATGTGTTTGTTACACTAATGTTGGACTGGATCTTTGCATAGTTGAATGGCACTTTGATTATCACACCAAAGTGTAGTCGGATGCTGCTGCTGAAAGCCAAACTCTGATAGGATCTGACGAAGCCACAAGGCTTCCT
>APFE031314204.1:39427-59500 GCA_000404065.3 Pinus taeda
TACGGCACCACGATACTCTGCTTCTGCGGAAGAAAGAGAAATGGCACCTTGTTTCTTGCAAGCCCATGTAATAGGTCCTGAACCAAGAGTGAACACATAACCGGCAGTAGACTTCCGATCATCAAGGTCAGCAGCCCAATCGGAATTAGTGAAACCAACCAATAGAGGAGATTCTTCGGCACTGTAATGAATTCCAAACTGAACTATACCTTGAACATAACGAAGTATTCTTTTAGTTTCTTTCCAATGACTTTCACGTGGGGTTTGCATAAACTGAGCAACAAGGCCAACAACAAAAGAAAGGTCAGGACGTGTATGGGTTAGATACAAAAGTTTTCCTACAAGTTGACGGTATAAGGTAGCATCAACTTCAGGGGAAGTACAAGTGACTGAAAGTTTGACTCCAGACTGAAAGGGAGAAGGATCTGGCTTACAATCTTCCATTTGAAAATGGCATAGAAGATCACAAGCATACTTGGATTGGGAGAGGAAAATACCTTCCTTGGATTGCAAGACTTGAAGACCGAGAAAATAATGCAAGTGTCCTAAGTCTGTCATTTCAAACTTCCTTTTAAGGCTGGACTTCACATGGTTGATAAGGTTGGGATCACTACCAGTGAGGATAAGATCATCAACATAAAGAACAAGAATGATAAGATACTTGCCCAATTTCTTGGTGTAGACAGTATTGTCAGAATGACACTTAGAAAAGCCAGATTCTAAAAGAAAGCTATCCATTTTGGCATACCAAGGCCAAGGAGCTTGCTTGAGACCATAAGGGGATTTCTTAAGCCGACATACAAGATTGGATTATCTTTGTATAAAGCCAATAGGTTGTTCCATATAGATTTCTTCATGCAAGTCCCCATGCAAGAAGGCGGATTTAACATCCATCTGATGGACTTCCCATTTGAAAGAGGCAGCAAGGGAAAGAACAAGGCGGAAAGAGTTCATTTTGGCAACAAGGGAGAAGGTTTTAGTATAGTTAATGCCTTCAACTTGTGAAAAACCCTTAGCAACAAGATGAGCTTTATGTTTATCAACTTTCCCATCTGGTCCATACTTGGTTCTGTAAACCCATTTGCATCTAGCAAGTTTTCGTCCCTTTTGGTAGAGGAACAAGATCCCATGTATTGTTTGCCAATAATGAACGATATTATTCATTCATAGTTGCGTCCCAATCTAGATGGCCTAAAGCTTCTACAAAGGTGTCAGGATCATAATTCGTTGAGGCTTGAGCCAGTAAAGAAGAGGCTCTATCGAACTGAGAACATGTACGTCGCTGATCTGTAGGATCACTGGCAACATCACCTGTTGCATCCCAAGTAGCATGGACCCATTTTGGAAGTGGAGGATCTGAAGGAGGATCTTGACAAGGTGGGGGAGGATTGTCATCCTTGCTTTCATCATTTGAAGAAGAAATATGTTCAAAAGTAGAAGAGATAGAGAGAGGTGGCACATTCGCCAAACTAGGCTCGTAGGCCAATATATTTTCAGCAAACTTTACATCTCTTCTAATGATAACATTTTTCGACTTAAGTGGAATAACTCTATATCCTTTGACATCTTTAGAATATCCAACAAAAATACATTTTTCACTCTTAGGTTCTAAAGCTTGATGTTTCTCATATGGAATATTGGCCCATGCTTCACTTCCAAAAACACGAAAATGACTTACATCTGCTTTAATTGAGCTCCATGCTTTTTCTAGAGTGATATTCTTTAAGACCTTAGTAGGAGTGTGATTTATTATGTAATTTGCACAGTTAATTGCTTCTGCCCAATAATTAAGACTAAGTCCTTTAGATTGAAGCATACAATTCGCCATTTCCTTTAAGGTGCGATTCTTCCTTTCAGCTACACCATTTTGTTGTGGAGTATATGGAACAATATGTTGCATTTGAATTCAATTCACAATGCAAAAGTTGATGAAGTTGTTTTTAACATATTCTCCACCATTATCAGATCTTAGCTTAAGAATTTGATGTCCAGATTGTTTTTCAACAAAGGCCTTAAAGGCCAAGAACATGTTAAGTACTTCACTCTTGGGTTTTAAGAAGTATACCCAAGTGCGTCTGGAGAAATCATCAATTAAAGTTAAGAAATACTTGTAGCCAGAGAAGGAAACAACTGGAAGCGGACCACATAAATCACTATGCACAAGCTGTAAAGGGGCTGAAGCGTGCCAAGAGGCACATTTTTCAAAACTGTCCCGATGATGTTTTTCGAGTGCACATCCAGAACAAACACCATCTCTGCAAGATACCATTGGAAGACCTGTCACCACATTTTCTTTACATAGATTCTAAAGGGAGCGATAGTTTAAGTGACCAAATCGCTCATGCCAAAGTTTGCTCACTTCATCATTATGAGCAACAAATACCGAGGGAAGATTTGATGACCCAAAGTTGTGAAACTTATACAACCTTGTAGAATTATCAACAATGCCAGTAGCTAAAATATGTCTAGGATCTCTTAGGTCCTTAATTACAACATCGTGAGGTGAAAATTCAACGATTTTACCTTCACCTAAATGAGTTATCTGATATACACATAGAAGGTTGCAGGATAAGGTTGGAACACATAATACATCATTAAATTGACCATTGTCTATATGAACAGTTCCAGTCCCTACAACACTAAGAGATCTATCATCACCAACATATATTTTTGGTGTTACAATCATGTAAAGAAGAAAACATGGCTTTGTTTTTGGCCATGTGATAAGAGGCTCCAGAACCAATGAGCCACTCATGAGAATGAGAAGAAGAAGATACATTTAATGCATAACCAGACTGAGATGATTGACAACCACATGCAGAAAGTGCCATTCCTGAAGATGAAGTTGAAGTTGAAGAGTGCTCCAAATGGATGTTATGCTTCTTCATTGCCTTCCAAGGCTTCCATCTTCTTAAAGCAGAGATTCTAAGTGGCCATCTCTATTACAAAAGTTGCAATGTCTATCAGTCTTCTTTCCTTTGTTTTTATTTGCCTTATCATTTTGGTGAAATGATTTTTCATTTTGAGGCTGAAATTGCTTAGGACCCTTGTTTGGTTTAGGACCATTCCTTTTAGGATACGACTTCTTAGGATTCTTTGAATTTAGTTGCTGTTGGGTGGCTAACGCTTTCTTAGAAGAGTTTCCAAGATTAAGAAGACCAAGGTGTAAGAGTTTTTCTTGTTCTCTTATTAAAGAATCACAAAAAGAATCAAAGGAAGGGGACTTGTAGTCTTGTCCTTGAGAAATGAAGGCTTCTCTTGTAGAATGGAAGGTGGAAACAAACACAGAGTAGGCTAGTCCCAACTTAGTAAGAATTGAATAGATAAGGTTACTATCTTCTTTCTTAACCTTAACACATTCCAAGAGAAGTCTAAGGGTCTTGAACTTGGACAAAAAATCTTCAATGCAAGAAAAATTATTGGGGTCCAATGTAAGCAACTCATTTTCAAGTTGATGGGCTCTAAGTTCATCTTTGATTCCAAAAACTTTAGTAATCTGTTTCAATGCTTCATCAGGAGTATCCAATTCTACAATATGGAATCTAAGATCTAGAGAAATAGACATCCCTATCAACCCACGTGCTTGATCTTGCCTATTTTCCCATTTAGCTACCTTATCTTCATCTTTGGGTTTGGTTTCTTAGCCTTTGGCTCTTCTGTAAAGACCTTTCTTCTAAGTAAATCCACAATGTAGGACCACCATTGGAAGTAATTGGTGCTATCAAGAAAAAATTGGCATGGACTTTTCATTTTAATAGAAACTAAAGCTATATATGCTAAAAATAAGTGTTCCAATGGAAAGATCTCGAAAAATTAGGCTGGTTGAAAAAAAACGGCTCTGAAAACAGCTTCCGGATGAAGAAGTTATGGATTTTTGAAGAAACGTTGATGAAGGCGCCGACGAAGTGTGGGAATGTGCGGAAATGAAAAAAAATACCCGCTTTCCAACAAAAAGGAGACTTGAACTCAAGACCTCTACTCTCATAAATTAGCTTTGAACCAAGTGAGCTAAACTAAAAGTTAAAGAGAGAGAGAGAGAGAGAGAGAGAGAGAGAGAAAGAGAGAGAGAGTGGGGAGGGTTTGCTTTTTTAGTCACTGAAGCTTTGGGTTGCGTGCTTGCTTGAGAAATATATTTTTCCCTACAAAACAAAAAACACAAAACCCAACATGGACATACAAAAAAAAACAAACTTTAAGGCTTGAAGTTAGCTTTACCCGGAAACAAAATATTTTCCTCAATGTTTCTGATTTTCCAAGTCACACTAAGGCGCAGCGGAAAAGAGCATACGCATGAGAAAAATCCTTCCTCTCTGTTTCTGGTTTGCCCAAATCGTACAGAGTCGCAGGGCAAAGAGCATACACAGAAATGAAAGATATAGATCTGGTAATAAAAAAGGAAGCTAAATAAACCGAAATAATAAATAGAGAGAAAATAACTAGAAACTGGAAATAAACACTATATACCTCCAGATCTTAAAAATGACAAAGCTAGGGCTACCAGAAACCTTTTCGCGTGAAACAAAAGGGGTTCCTCACTAGAACAGATGCTCCTAACACAACAGAGCAGTCCTCTCGGCCCAAAAGCAGTTAGAAACAACAGATCTAGGAAACGACAGTTGGATGCAGTTCTATCGGCTTCAAATTTGTATCACCAATGGACGCGGCCCTCAAATAGCTCTGATACCATGTAGGAATTTACAGGGTAATTTCCTTAGATAGAACACAAAAGGACACCGCTCACAAATAGATCACAAATCAATACACCAGTATTTTTGACGTGGTTAAACCCTCAAAGAGGGAAACAGTCCACGGCTTGAGCCAACACGACCTCTTCAGGCAATTTACTAATAAATGAATGAAATTTTACATAAGCTTCTCTCATGAATAGTTAACCTACAAATGACCCTCCATGCTCTTTAAATAGAGATCATGGACCAATCAAGTGTTAAGCCACGGATCAAGTGTCGGTAATACCGAGGAGAGAATGAACCGTCGGATCACTACATATCGTGATCGTCGGATTGTAAGTTACAAAAGTACATAGTAAAGAAACACACTTTACCTAACTCTATACTAGACCAAGTTATACTTAACTATTTCTTATGTGTCGGAATATCCTAACACGTTAGCGCTTAGCACTAACGGGCATCGTTGGGCAAACAAGGTTGAAATGGTAGAGCTTAAGCGCTTGGTCACGTTGGGATCTAGGGGACCACAAGTGGAAAAAGGTAAAAAAGAAATGTCAACGTACAATGGTGGGACCCACGGCCTGGAAACTGGCAGTTTGATCGGGACACCCTTGAATGGTAAGCAGTTTTGGAGAAAGCGGAGCGATCACAATCAACAATCTAAACGTGGCAGTAGAGGAGAGAGAAAAATTGTCGCAATAACGTGCTATCAATCAAGCAAGTCAACCGCGCTTGGCGTGCGAATGATGTTGGATCTGGAGGAGCCCAGATCGGATGGATGAGATTGAGCCTGATAGATAGAGCAATATTGATAGGGGATTAAGCTGCGATTTAAGAGGATTTGGAATCCATTGACTGCCATGGTGGAGAAAGCAACAAATCAACAAACGGGCTGGCACAATTCCAATGGAGACATGTGGCTACTTCCCGAGCGTTATGCTAACGCCAAACAAGGAATTCGAGGCACACAGGCGATAGGTGAATCGACACAAGAAGGAGAGGAAATGAACATACATATAGGTCAAATGGCTAAAGCCATGAGCAGAGACAGTGAACGAGGGATCGGGAAGAGAGGTTCAGATCAAAGAGTCCAAGCGACCAAGAGAGACAATGAACAGTGAACCCTGAGAGGAGGACTGAGCACAGAGGTCAGTAAAGCCAAGTAGAAGAGACAGAGGGCCGAGTTGACCACAAACAACATCAGGCACCAAAGAGCTTGAAGAATCAAGCCTTCCCATAGAGCAATCTATCTGGATTGAGCATCACAGTTGGCTATTTCCACCGTAGACCAAAAATCACAGAGCTGGTGGGAAGAATAAGAGTCTGTGTACTCCAAGTGGCTTGGGGAATCCAAGAACCACCCTGCCAAGAAAATTATGTTTCAAGAGAACTCATATTGAGTCCCTGCATTTGTAATTCTCTCCTTAAAGACAGAATAAGACAAGGCCACCACTGAAGCTGGACTGGAGACGTAGCCCTGGAGACTAGGGTGAACTCCTTATTAAAAATTGTTTGTGTCTAGTATTGCTTACTGTATTTCTCTACTGTCTTTCCATTCAAAATGTCTATGTATTGGCAATCTGATCGATTCGTTGTTTCAATCGCACAGAAAACACACTAGGACATGAGTCTATAATACCTTTGCTTATTAAATCTTCAACTGAGGTCACTCATAGGGTGAGAATCAGATCAATGAGGAGACGAGAAATTCCACCAAAATCTAAACTGATTTCTAAAGCACGGGGTGGTCAAAGTGACTCATCCCTAATTAAAATGCAACTAATTCATCTGACCTGATCAAGACTATTAACCTAATGTGTTTACCCCTAGCTAATAGTAAAATACCATAATTACATCTATCATATCAATTACATCAGTAAAATGTTGATTTCCCGTAGGTAAAAATCAAATCTGGAGAAGAATAGTGAAAAACTAGGCCAACTGTGAAGTGTGGAGCGCATGTGTCAAGTGTGCAATGCTTGTGGCAAGCACATAGTGCCATCTTCAGACCCACTTTTTCCTACCTTCCTAGCATCCAAATTGAGCCCAAGATAGCTCATTCAAAATATTATCTAGTATAGTTTCCAAATATGCTTTTACTTTTCAAATTGGGCTTTATTTTATTCTCCAAAATTTCATTCTCCCAAGACTGGTCAAGTGCACAGTGCCTAGCTGAAAAAGAGGGCATAAACATGATTTTTTGCTAGTTTTTTTTTCCGTTTGCACCTACTAGTTTACCAAACCAGGGATGGAAACATGGTTTTCCTAGACGTATTGGTCCTTTTGCATCCATTGGCGGCTTCCATTTCTCCAAAACATGTCCCAAAAAAGTGCAGAACACCTTTGACCATGCAGCTGATATTTAAACTTCCTAAAAAACACAAAAAACATATCTTTGCCAAAATATGCTAAGAGACTTCAAAATTGATCAAGGAGCTGGTGTTTAGTGTAGCTAGGCTTGTAGTGAAGCCTCCACAAGTATGTCAACCTTCTCCTTCTCCTTTTGGTGATTTAGGGCTTCAATTTTTTCCTTTGCAACTTTGAGTTGTGTCGTGGCAATCCTTTCACTGTTGGCATAGTGTTTTGGCATCTTCTTCTAAATTTGATTTTTCTAGTTAGCTTTGCCTAGGAGATTCTCTAGATGCTAATTGACCTTTTCAAGCTAGTGCTTCTGGTTTTCATTGACCAAGATGGAAAATTGCTCATTCCATGTGAGCTCATTAGCAATCTCAGCCTCTTTTTATTTCTCTAGTTCTAGAGCTCTTTTCAGCCCTCTAGTTCTAGATCTTTTTCTATGTTCTTTCTCCTCCTCAAGTTCACCATACCTATCATAAGTTGCATATAGCAATTCCTTGGCTTTCATTTCTTTCTTCTTTGCCTTGATGAGCTTAATCTACATGGCATCATGTTTGGCTTGAATTTGCTTATTCTCCTGCTCATAATATGAGATGATGTATTTTTCTCTCTCTAGGTTGATCAGGAGCTCCCTGATGAGTGAAAATTTTTCTTTGATATCAATGCTTATGCTCTAACTGTCATCATGATCATCTAGGTAAGCCAAGTCAAAATCAAGCTCTATCTCATGGAGGTCCTCCTCATCAAGTTGAATCTCTATCTCTATCATCTTTTCCTTACCCTTATGTACCTCCTTTAATGATGGGGAAGGCAAGGCCCCTCCCACAATTTGTAGGGAAAACACTTGCCTATGGCCTCTCTGATAGATTTCTGTCAAAGTGCCAAAATAAGCCCCTTTAGGCATGATGACATCAACCTATCCAATCTGCTCCTGCTTTATGATTTCATCTTTGTTAGGTGAATGAATATGCTCATGAAATGGTGATGATGGAGGTGATGATGAGGGTGACTGATTAGATGAGGATGAATGATCTATGGGCTGAGATGGAGGAATAGAGGTGGTAGGGTGAGATAATGAAAGGATAGTTTGAACATTCTGAGTAGATGAATCAGCGAATATTGGATTGGTTATGAAGGTACTCCATGCAATGTTGAGATCTTTGAGATGATAAAGGACTATGATTTTAATGAGGGAATGATGAAAGAGACTATTCATTTGATGTTCATACTCCCTTTTTTGGAAAATGTAGGCCATCTTATCAATGCTACAGAATAGATAGTAGGGTATATTGAGAATTTTTCTTGTAATGAAATGCATTAAAAGATGGATGTGATAGGAATAAAGCCTAGAAAATCTACCTTCACATGAAAAGTATTTCATGATGGGAGCATATCTGTCTAATATGTGAGAAAAGGGAAAATAGCCCTTTCTTTCATTTTTGTGCCTTGGTTTTATGAAAGGCTCATAATAATGTCTCTCCAAATCACCTTGTTTAAACCATTTCTCCCCAACATTTGGGATTCTTCCTCTGTTTCTTCTTCCTCACTGTATGGTTTATATTCATCTTCTACCATAGTGTTTTAATAGCAAACCATAGGGAGTTATAAGGTTGTTGGAATGTGGTTTTTTGGGAATAGGGAATGGGGAAGGAAAATATGAAGGAGATGGTTGAAGGAATGTATGTAATGGAGGAGGATATGATAGATTTTTGGGATGGGGAACTTGTTTGCAATGTAGGGGGTTTGGGATCCTAGGTAGTTGCAACACCTAGGACTTAGGGTTTAGGTACGTAGGTTTAGAGAGTATTTGGGATAAAATATTTGAGGGAAAGGGAATCAAGGTGTAGGGGAGTTAAAATATAGGAATTGAGAGTGCAAGGGTAGCTTTTAGGGAGATACTAGGGTTTAGATGTGAAAATAACTACAAGTCTTCAACAAAATTTCAAAACACCATGAGAATCATTTTAGGGGGAAGAAACAGGTAATTTTTAGTGATTAATTACTTGTGGGAGGTCAAATGCAACTTTGGTGCAGCTAAGGAGGTGATTTTAGCTCTCCTAGACAAATGTGCAGTGCCTATGGCAAGTGCATAGTGCCTCTAGCAAGCACACAACGTCTGAAGGAAATGCATAGCACCTGTAGAAAACATGTAGTGTACGGTAAATGCATAGTGCTAGATGAGAATGTGCAGCGCGAGAAGAGAACACACAACGCTTGCTCTGTTTTGCTGAATTTCGCCCAGAATTGGTGAAAAATGGTCTCTTGGGGTTTGCTCAAGAAATCATAAGAGGCAAATGGAGTTGAATTAGATGCTAGGAAGGCCTTTATAC
The DNA here is from genome assembly GCA_000404065.3 of Pinus taeda. Classification (NCBI taxonomy): domain Eukaryota; kingdom Viridiplantae; phylum Streptophyta; class Pinopsida; order Pinales; family Pinaceae; genus Pinus; species Pinus taeda. The sequence continues at coordinate 48,801 of APFE031314204.1, forward strand.
TCAAATGAATTTGATATTTTAGCTTTAAAACCCACTTTCAAATGTTTCATTTCTCCTTTCTTAAATTCTTGCTAATATCCCTTTACTCTCTGAAATTTCCCTTTACTATCTAATTTTCTTTTTGCAGGTTGATGATGCATGGAGTTTTGGCATTATTCATATTTGAATTTTCTTGGATGGATTTGGCACATGGTTATTTGAGTTGAAAAATTTAGAAATAGTGACTTATTACATATAATGAACATAGAATTACATAAATTAGAAAAAATATTACATTTGTTTTTTAAAATAAAATTGCACTCTGAAATAGAACTGAATACTTGGAATAAAAATTAGAACTTGAGAAAACATAGTCACATGTTTACCAATCATTTTCGAATGACAGAAGGATATTATTTTTCTAACTCTCATACTTTTTCGCTGGCCTTATGTAGTGAAATGGAGTATTATTGGACCTTGAAACAATGAAACCTAGTGACCTAATTGGACCTTGAATGAGCAGACTCCAATTGGACTTGACTAACAAAAAACATGATGAAATGAGCCTTTATGGTCAATGTATGCTCAGTAAGACACATGAAAGTGGGCCAAAAAATATTAATTTTTTGAGAGAGAGTAGGGATTTTGACATAGGGCTACCATCAATGAGTAAATTCTTAAATGAGGACCTAGGTGGAATGACAAAAATTTCAAAATGGGAGCCTAATATGATATAAAAGAGGGGTTTTGGTCACTGATGGCAATATGAAAATACTGACTCTAACATCGGCCTTATTTGGGGATGGCAGCTCCTTGGAGGTGTCAAGAACACTGTAGACTAAGTGCTCAACCATGTGGGCCAACATGGTCAAAAACTTATGCTGAAATACATGACTGAATTCTGATGACTTGAATAACAGAAACTGACTTACTTAACTAATGATTGAACATTGAAAATGGCAGAAAATTAGTGAAGCTCCATGGCGTTCACTTCGAGCTCCAAACTCCAGTGATTCTCTACTTCACACTTACAGAAAGTTAAACTATTGTGTATAATGAAAATGGGACAATTCAAAAAAGATAGTGCTTAAGGAGCCTACCATTGACTGGTCCTCCTAAGCATGGTTTTCCATTCATCTCATCCAACAAAAATGAATTTTATCCTTGGAAAAATGAAATCTAATAAGGGCCTTTCCACAAATTTTCAAATTTTACCATGCTTACCCTTGGCTTCGTTTCTCACTTCCCAACGAAGCACCACATATCCAATTTTGAAATCATCCTCCTTTGTTTTCTGGTCATCGATTTTCTTTATCCTCTCATGGAGCTTAGAGGTGTTCTAAAATGCCTCATCCCATGTCTGTTGTAGGTGAATCATTTGATTTATCTAGCGTTGTATATCATTCTCTTCACTTCCTACTTCTTGTAACAATTTCATGACAAGCACTGCTAATGATGAAGGAAAAACAGTATCTACTCCATACACAATTTGAAAAGGGGAAAATCCAAGAGATTTCTTACTACTCACCCGTTCTCCCTAAAATGCATTTATCAGCTTTTTGTGCCAATTATTTTTGTTGGCCTCCAACATTTTCTTGATGATGTTGATTAAGGATTTATTAGAGGACTCCACTAGACCATTTCCTTGTGGATAGTATGCTATAGAATGTCCCAATTTAATGTTGTATTTGTCACAAAACTTGGTCATCTTTTTAGACTTGAATGTTGTTGCGTTGTTTGTGATGATCTTATTAGGACAACCAAAATGGGACAAGATATTAGTTTCTAAAAACTTAATGATAACTAAATATGTTGCTTGCTTGGTTGGAATCACATCGATCCACTTATTAAAGTAGTATGCAACTGTCAATATCCACTTGTGTTGTGTAGATGATGATGGATTAATCTCGCCTATGAAATCTAGGCCCCATTGCTAAAAAGGTGCATGAACTAATATAGGTTGTAAAGGCAAAGGAAGAAGTTTTATTTTACCTTGGAAAACTTGACACTCATGACAACTAATCACTGCCTTGTAGATATCTGCAAAAAGTGTAGGCCAGTAGTAACCCGCTCTCAGTACTTTTTTGGTCGTGATCTTCTAGTACAAGTGGCCCCCATAGTCTCATGTGTGGAAGTCATTTATTACTTCTTTAGACTTATCTTCGGTCAAACAATTTAGCAACACACCTCCAGGACATTTCCGATTAAGTGCATTATCCATAATGTAATATCTAGAAGCCTTCAGCTTCAATGACCTTCTCTTAGCCTTAGACATTCCTGGAGGGGGATTTAGATGTTGCAAAACATAAATAATATCATAATATCATGAAGATGATAGAAAGATATCAAATACCTGAATGAGATCTACTTCTTCTTGATTGTCAGACAATGATGGTACAAGGTTGATATCTAGAGCATGGAGATTTGACTCAGCCATGAGTTTGGCTAAGCCTTGACCTTGATCAGCTTCGTAGGCTTCATCTCAAGATCATATTCTAAGAATGTTGTTATCCATCTACCTCTTCTACCTTCCGGGTCATTCTACACAAGAACTTATTTTACCATTGCATTAGGCACATAAGCAAGAGTATGCGAATGTAAAATGTAAACTTTGAAACCTTTCATTGCCTTTACCAAAGTCAAGACCTGTTTCTCAATGATGTTGTACTTAAGGGCTGCATCCCTGATATTGCGATTGAAAAATGTTATTGGCAACTCGGTTTTATCTTTTTTTTCATTAATACTACTGCCATGGTATGTTTAGAAGCAAAAGAGAATATAATAAAATCATTGGAGTAATCAGGACTGATTAAAATAGGGGTAGTGGTGAGGGCAAGATTTACTGCATGAAAGGACTTGTAGGCTTCTTTGGGCCACTTTACATCATTCTCATTTTTCAATATATTTGTCATCTCTGTAAGATGTTCAGCCAAATTAGGAATAAATATGCGTAATAAATTCATCTTACCATTGAATGCTTGGATTTCTTTCTTGCTGTGAGGGAAGTCAATTTGTTGAATAGCTTCTACCCATGAAGGGTCTATTCATATTCTGTCCTTTGAGATGATGTGGCTGAGAAGTTTGCCTTCCTCCATAGAAAACAAACTTTTCTTCAGATTGAGAGACATCCCAAACTTTCTACATCTTTGAAAAATATCTCTTAAATGATGCAAATGCTCATCATCTGAATGTGAAAATACCATTACATCATCTAAATATGCAACCAAGAAAACATATTTTTCATTTGCAACAGCTATGTCCACACACACTAAAAAGTGGCCCCTACATTTTGAAGACCGAATGGCATTTTTGCATATTTAAATGTGCTCGAAGGTGTGGTGTTAGGTCCATATACTACTAGAGTAACCCCTTATTATTATTAGTACAACCCCCTTATTATATTGTTATGTCCATGTAGTCCCCATATTGTTATTATTGTGCCCCATAGAAGTCCACTATTGTTATTATTGTGCCCTTACATTATTATTGTTATGTCGGCTCTGATTATATTATGACCCCTTTTACTCCTATATATAGAAAGGAGGTCTTGTCATTTGTATAATCCAAGAATTTTTCATTTGTGTAATGTAAAGGAAGTTTCCCCCTTGAATAAGCTATATTATAAGGTGTTGATCTTTCTTTTCTATCTTTTTGTGAGCTGGTTTCATAACATTCGGTATCAGAGCTTTGGATTCTATGGTTTCACTATTTCAGATAGGTAATCGTGGTATTTTCACTATAACTTTTGTTCTTTGATGTTTCAGAAGCTAAAAACAAAACCCATTTGAGACGAAATCTCGTTGAACCTCAGATCCAAATTTCAGATCTTGTCTTACTATATTTTAGGATATATGATTTGAGGAAGTTAGGGTTTTTGCAAGCTCCATAATTTCATCTAAAATAGTTCATTGTGGAATATGCGCTATAATGTTTTCTCTACGAAGTTTCAGAACCCAAAACAAAGACCCATTTGAGAAGAAATTAGTATGAACCATGCGCCCAAAGTTCAGATATTTTCTTCCTATATTTTTGGACATATGATCTAAGGAATTTAGGGTTTTTGCAGACTCCCGAATTACATCCTAAATAGGTGACCTTGGGAAAATCGTCATAACTTTCTCTCAGAGCATTAGATTGAAATTTCGTAAAAAATTACAGAAATAGGACAGACTATATCGTGTTTGGGTATAAATTTCAAAACCTAAGATTGAAACAGTGACACATGTCACATCGTACAAGTCAACTTTACTGAAGTAGTCTATAATTAGGTCATCGAGGGAGATTGGGTATAAATCTTTCTTCAGGAATCCAATTGAGATCAAAATTTTGGAGTTAGAAAGAGAACATAGAGGGATATTACATACTAAAATTTCGAAACCTAAAAATATAAAAGTGCAGATTTATAGTCATTTCAAGATCAATCTCCTAAAATCAAGAAAAAGCGAGATGAGGAAGTTTGATGGCAAGGATCCGGTAAATTGGATACTATAGATGGAGAAATATTTTGATCTACATGGTGTACCACTATTACAAAAGGTATGTATTGCACCTAATTATTTAGAATTGAAACAACTTCTTATGGTATAAAGGGATTTGTTCTTGTAAACCACTTGTCATGTGGTCAATTTTCATGGAGGAAATGACAGCACATTATGAGGATACAAAGAGAAACTCCTTCTTTAGCCAATTGATAAATCTCAAACAAAAGGGTTTAATGGCAGAGCACGTTGAGGACTTCCAAAAATTGAATATAAGGGGAAATGATATTCCAAAGAAGAAAATGGTTGAGGTCTTCATCGGGACATTAAAGGATAATATTCAACATGAGGTTCATCTTTGGGAACCTAATTCATTGGAGAAGGCATTCAGGTTGGCAAGAAAAATTGAAAGCAAAATTATGGAAACAAGGAATCCAACCACTCACAACTATAATTATGGAAATGTTTTCTCTCCTAGCCTTCCACAACCTATAAGGTTTACACCACAAAAATTCGAAAAAAAGAAGGGAAAAAGGGCTTTGTTACAATTGTGATAGCAAATACACTTAAGGTCATAAGTGTGTTGAGAAGAAATTATTTTACATAGATTATGAAGAGGGGGAGGAAAAGGATTAAGAAACATCAAAAGAAGAGGATATACACTAGGTACCCACCCCAGAGAAAGAAGAAATGAATCCGTCCATATCTTGTAAAGCATTGGAAAGAATTACCGCTCCTCAAACTCTCAAGATAGAAGGACATATCAAGAAGAAAAAGATTCAAGAAGTGAAAGATTACATTGAGAAAGAAGAAATGAATCTGACCATATCTTGTAATGCATTGGCTGGAATTATCACTCCTCAAACTATCAGTGTAGAAGGACATATCAAGAAGAAAAATGTTCAAGAAGTGAAAGATCATATTGAGCATCAAGAAATGAAAATCCAACCATATGTTGTAATGCATTGGAAGAAATTATCACTCCTCAAACTATCAAGATAGAAGGACATATCAAGAAGAAGAAGGTAATAGTGTTGATTGATTTGGCCAGTACCCATAATTTTATTCATTGTAAGATAGCCAAGGAATTGAATTGCTTCCTATATCCAGCACCAAAATGTCAAGTGATGGTTGCAAGTGGAGGAACAGTAAATTTCTCTCGAAAGTGCCATAACATCAAGCTATCCATGGGAGAATATGTATTGAATATCCCAATGCTTTCCATTCCAATGTTTGGTGTTGATGTTTTACTAGGAGTCCAATGGCTACAATATTTGGGTATGATAGCTTTTAATTTTCAAGAACTTTCCTTGAAATTTTTTTGGGAAGAAAAGGAAGTTGAATTGAGGGATATCGAACGGAAACCGGGAAAGATAATCAACTCTAACAGCATGACAAAGCTTCTAAATAAATAACAACAGGGTGTAATTGCACAATTATGTTCACTAGAGGATCCCACATAGAAATCATGTATTTCTCGAGATCTCCAAAATGTTTTGGACAATCATTCCAAGGTATTTGAGACTTCCAAAGGCCTCCCACATATTCATGATCATGATCATGCTATTCATTTGATTCTAGAAAGTGTTCCTCCAAACATTAGGCCTTATAGATATCCATATACCGAAAGGAGTGGGAACTCATTCAAAAGTTGTAGAAGATCCCAATTCAAACAGTGTTGCGATAAATTGATAAGGAAGGAAAAATCATATTGGAACCTGAAGTAGTCACAGAACTATGAAATCGAAAACTACGAAATATATCAATTTCAGAGTATCTCATCAAGTGGAAGAACTTACCCAATGAATATTCCACATGGGAGGAAAAGAATTTATACAGAAGGATCAAGAACTACTCAAGCATTGAGGACAACACCTTTTGAAGGAGAGAGGCATGTTAGGTCCCTATACTACTAGTGTAACCCCTTATTGCTTTTAGTACAACCCCCTTATTATATTGTTGTGCCCATGTAGTCACCATATTATTATTATTGTGCCCCATAGAAGCCCACTATTGTTATTATTGTGCCCTTACATTATTATTGTTATGCCGGCTCTGATTATATTATGACCCCTTAGACTCCTATATATAGAAATAAGGTCTTGTCATTTGTATCATCCAAGAATTGTTCATTTGTGTAATGTAAAGGAGGTTTCCCCCTAAAAGAGGCTGAATTCTAATGCATTGATCTTTCTTTTCTATCTTTTTGTGAGTTGGTTTCATAACATGTGGTGAACGTTGTCTTGTCCTGATCTTCCTTGTGCACTAAAGTCTAATTATAACCAGAATAGCCATCCAGTAGTGACATCCAGGAAGCGCCAACAACTCTCTGAAGGATATGGTCCATTTTGGGAAGCAGATAATTATCTTTCAAAGATACTTTGTTTTAAGTCTCTAAGGTCTACGTAGAGCCTAATTTCTCTGATCTTCTTTCTCGTTGGGACTAGATTTGATATCCAATCCGAAAATATGATGAGAACAATGATACCCATGTTGAAACTTTTGTTAATTTCTTTCTCTATGGATGGAGAAAAACTTGGGTTAATCCTTATTAGCTTTTGTCTAAAGGGCTTTTGATTTAGTTTAATTGGGATGGTATGCTGAATTATTTTCTTGTCATACTCCTTTAAGTCTGCATAATCCCACATGAAAACATCAAAAAAATCAGACAATAAATGAACATATTTTTCTTTTACCTCGGGAGATAATGTTTTGGACAACTTGATCATTTTTGGTTTTTTTGTTGTTCCAGTGTTCACGTCTTTGACACCTTTGTCTATAGGAACTAATGTAGTCTTCCTTGCTACATCATCTTGATCAAACAAGTCTTCCAAATGTATAAGACCTTTCAGAATATTGTTGTCTTTCAGCTGTAGTATATCAACTTGGGTTGCCTCGATGACTTGATCATCCTTGTCGTAAACTTCATCCATGGAACAATTCTCAAACTCTCCTTCACTCTGGAGAAAATTATTTACCTACTTGTCATCCCAGAATACTTGCCAATATCGCAAGTTGTCAAGAACAAAGGGCTGATGCTTTACATGAATCTCAAATTTCCTATTTAAGAACATGGGGATTTTGAAATTGCTTGCAGTTGTAGCCAAATAATTTTCCATAAGATTTCGACTCCTTGGTACAACCAAAAGTGTATATTCCATAAACATTCTAAAAATATCTAATACAGCATTTCTATATTGTCTCATCCATGGATGGTGATCTTGTTATTCACCTTTAACTTGCTTGATCACAAGTTCTGAATCACCATACACAGAGATTCTTTGTGCACCCAATATTTTCAAGATCTTTAAGCCTGTGATTAGTGCTTCGTACTCTGCGTCATTGTTAGTGCAATCAAAATCTAACGTGTATAAGCATAATCTAACATTCTAAGGGACGTCACCTTGTTTATTATGTGGACTTCGGATCCAAATGCCAATGCCTACCCCATATTTCCTGAGAGCACAATGAAATTCCATCGTCCAAAGACTGTGCTCCTCTTCCAAGGGCTGTAAATCTAGTCTTTATTTTGGGTCAATTTTCTAAGCTTTCTCTTCAGGTTGTTCTGAGTTTTCCATTACCTTATCTGATTTCTTTTCTTAGCCTTTTTCTACGTTGTCCAATGGATGTTCAGATGAACTTGGCATCTTTTCATATTATTCATCTAGAATTGTCCTTATACAATTGGAAATCTCTAATACATCTTTAATTTCCACAAGCTTGCTATCTACATCATTTAGTACACTATCACTATATAAAATAAATGACTCTAAATCTGTATGTATAGCATTAATATGATTATTATTGGGCTTCTCCTTGCTACTTATCATGAATTTCATTTTGGTTTCTCGGTACAATTTTCTCAGTTGCCCGAAAACTGGAATAGTTGCATATGAATTCTAACTACAGTGTGCCTCTTATTTTCAAACCCCAGAACCTTGACAATAACATACCAAACCATGGTGGTATATCAACTACCAGCAGATCCATTAAGACATTCTTTGACTGGATTTGGTCGACGGATACTAACAAATCTTTTATCAGACCAAGACAACGGACCTTACCGGAATCAAAAGAATACAACTCATGGTATTCACAAGTAATATCTAGACCCAAATTTTCAATCATGGCCATGGGCATTAAATTATGGGAGGCTCCAAAGTCAATCATGGACTTATGAAGAATGTACTGATGGATTCTTAAACTCAAGTAAAATGGAGGAACCTCACTATCTTCTGATTGACCATCTATGGCTGGACCAAAAATCAATTCAGGCTAGTCATCTTCAACATTAACCATGTCGGACATAGGGTCAACTTTCATCATTTTAACCATATCGGACTTGTAATGGATATTTTTGACAACTTCAGTAAGAGGGATTCACACTTTCAACTCTGAAATCTAAGTTTCTAAATTGGAGGAGCTAGAATTATCTACCTTTTTTCGGATGATGTCTCTTTTCTCAGACAGATCTTTTGATGTCTGATCTTTCTTGTAAATCTCATGGTCCTTATTTGTATTGCTTGTAGATGGATGATTTACTTTGTTTTGGTTAGTTGCTACCAGCTCTTTGCCTTTACTTTCATTACCTTGAGGAATTATCTTCGGTTGGGTATCCTTTTGTTACGATGTCGTTTTTTGAATGGGAGTGATCAGGACATCTCTATTTCTCGAGGAATATTACTTCTAGTGAGAGCTGAGTGTATTCAAGTATCCTCTTTGATAATCATCTGATTGAGTTTCCAATGCATGCTCATTTTCCAGTATGTATTCTTCATCTTTAGGTTCCTTCGTCTTCTTGACATACTTCAGATGATAATCTTCCCTAAAGAAATGGTTTTGTTTGGAAATTGGGTTTGTTTCATCCTTTGATTCTCCTTTAGCATAATTTTGCTGCAAGGGTGTCCGAATTTGTTGATGAGATGTTGATGCCTTAGGATATCAGCTCTCTTTGTTTTATCTTGTACCGAGGTTGCTGCTAGTTTTTGAAATTTGGATTCCTGACTTGTGGCTCCTATTGTCTATCCAAATTTATCATTCGGTCAGCCATCCTCTCCATGGTTTTGATCAGGAAATCTGATTTTAGATTGGTAGAAGAAGAGGGTTCTTCTTTGATTGTTACTCTATTCTCTAGCTTCTCATGTTTCAACTGAGACTTTTTAATCATCAAGTTTACTTCCACACTCACTGCATTATTTTTCATTTCTTCCAGAGTGGCAGGATCTCTTTCCCGTAGTTGATAATCCATCTCCAGATCAAAAGATGTTAATTTTAGGTATGTTCTATGCTAGAGAAATTTATTTAAATTTTCACAGTTAGCAATCACATCAGTATTAAGATAAATTTAAGATAGAACATAAATATAAATCGCATAAGACAAGCCAAGGCAAGAGGACACAAGATGTGGCACGAGCCAGGGACAAACCCCACAATGTGTGGGGAAACCCTTTGATCAAATCTTCTTTTATCTTCAAAGTTCAGGAGAGAAAGAGAGAGAGAGAGAGAGAGAGATAGTACAGTTACAACAGAAATCAAAACTTTGACTTGTCTAGATCTAAGCATAGATCATCTCCTATAATGATGAGATCAGTTGAAGACATTCTGCTTCAACTGATACCTATCATTGTGCTGCATCTGGTCCTTTAGTTCCACCACTACATACTGCACCGTGCTGCACTAATCATGATTATAATCACGCTGCCCATGTCCATGATCTTATCCATCATAATGCTACTCAAACTAATGTGTACCATCATCATGTTGCTACCCCTGCTAATGTATCATTGTGCCGTCCATGCACATGATTACATTCATCATGATGTTGTCCTTGCTCCATGCATCATTGTGCTACCCATACACATATATCAGTCACCTTTGACAATGATCTTTATGTCTGCGTATATCATGTATAGTATCCATGCTACTAATGTGTATATTAGTACGTTACACATACATCATGTATAGATAATTTGTGTATGACAGTGTATTGTTACTATTATGAAACCAGCTCAAGAAAAGATAGAAAAGATAGATCAATGCCTTAGAATTCAGCCTCTTCGAGGGGGTAACCTCCTTGACATTACATAAATGAACAATTCTTGGATGATTCAAATGAAAAGAACTCTTTTCTATATATAGGAGTCTAAGGGGTCATAACATAATCAGAGCCGACATAACAATAATAATGTAAGGGCACAATAATAACAATAGTTGGCTTCTATGGGGCACAATAGTAACAATATG